>ML271892.1:805-42356 GCA_005239495.1 Nicotiana undulata | reverse complement strand
AAACAATTACATACAACATGTAGAACACCTATGGGGACAATTCCCTCTTACAAGGTTAGAAAGCAGACTCACCTCATGTTGAATCTATCTCCCGGACCAAGAACGCGCCTGCAACTCCGAACTCTACACCCGAGGACTCGTAACTGGAGTAGAAAAAATCCGTATAATATTTTTTTGAGAAAGATTGCACTGTACTCCCTCATAATCGCAAAATCCCGCGTTGCTTAAGATGCCATAAAATCTTTGTTGAATTGCTTTATCCGTGAATCTTCTGAAATTGCATGAATTGGTTGAATTTCAAAATCTACCGTACTTATAGAATCTGCCATGAATTCCTTGAAGGACATGTATCTATTGAGTGCTAAAAGATATGTAGATGTTTGAATTTTTACAAGGCTTCTGTTATGATGAAGAACTAAGCCATATATTAATAAATTTGCCACCTATCCATTCAGTTGTAAGAGTCACTATTTGGACATGGCCTAGCTTCCACGTAGCATCTTTGGTCTTTATCCAAAAGACCTTAATTCACCACTAATTAATAATTAACTTTGTTAATTTCCCCATTAACCATTAGTTAATAAGGTAATATCCCGTTACCCGATAATTAACCAATTACTCACATAATTAAGAGTTAACTCAAATTACTTAAAATACTACCCACTTTTAACATACTTTATACACCTTACTATCATGGTCATATGGTACCTTGCATGGTACTAGTCCATAAATACCGAGTATTTTAGCTTGGGCCGTATTTTATTCCAAAATGTCAAACCTCGACGAAACTCTTTTTTTTTTTAAATTTGCTTACCCTCTCACATTCACAAATTTACTTATAAATTCAAAATAAATCTCATTTAGGGAAACAGGGTCCGATAATGCAAAACGACCGGTCGGGTCGTTACATGCACCTTGAACTCTCTGGACGTGTAGGCAATCACCCTACCGTCCTGCATCAATATCGCCCCAAGGCCAAATCTCGAGGCATCATAGTAAACTGTATAAGAACCTGAACCCGTAGGCAAAACCAACACCGGAGTTGTAATCAAAGCTAACTTGTGCTTTTGAAAGCTCTCCTCACACTCCTCATTCCACATGAACGGAGCACCCTTCTGGGTCAGTCTGGTCATAGATGCTGAAATAGATGAAAATCCCTCTACAAAACGGCGGTAGTACCCTGCCAAACCAAGGAAACTGCGAATCTCGGTAGCTGATGATGGTCTAGGACAACTCTGCACCACCTCCACCTTCTTCGGATCCACCTTCATCCTGTCACAAGACACCACATGGCCTAAGAATGCCACTGAATCAAGCCAGAATTCACACTTCGAAATTTTTGCATACAACGTCTTCTCCCTCAAAGTCTGAAGCACAATTCTCAAATGTTGCTCATGATCTTCCTGAGATCGGGAATATACCAAGATGTCGTCAATGAACACGATGACGAAGGAATCAAGATAAGGCTGGAACATACTGTGCATCAAGTGCATAAAGGCTGCTGGGGCATTGGTTAGCCCAAATAACATGACAAGAAACTCATAGTGACCATATCTGATCCTGAAGGCAGTCTTCGGGATGTCGGGCTCCCGAATCTTCAAATGATAGCAAGAACGCAAGTCAATCTTGGAAAATACCCTGGAACCCTATAACTGATTAAACAAGTCATCTATGCGAGGCAAGGGATACTTGTTCTTCACAGTAACCTTGTTCAACTGCCAATAATCGATACACATACACATAGAACCATCCTTTTTATTCACAAACAACACCGGTGCACCCCAAGGTGACACACTAGGCCTAATGAACCCCTTATCTAGGAGTTCCTGAAGCTGCTCCTTTAATTCCTTCAACTTCGCGGGTGCCATACGATAAGGTGGGATAGAAATAGGCTGAGTGCTGGCACCAAATCAATACAAAAATCAATATCCCTGTCAGGTGGCATGCCTAGCAGGTCTGTAGGAAACACGTCTGGAAAATCACGGACCACAGGAACAGAATCAATAGCGGGATTTTCACCACTGACATCGCCAAATACGATAAACACCCCTTTTCCACCATACGCTGAGCCTTTAGGTAAGAGATCACATTTCTAGGCACATACTCAGAAGAACCTCTCCACTCCACCCTCGGAACTAATGGCATAGCCAAGGTCACGGTCTTAGCGTGACAATCAAAAACATCATGACACGGAGATATCCAATCCATGCACAATATAACATCGAAATCAACCATCCTAAGTAACAATAGATCCACTCTGTCTCCAGACCCCCAATAGATACCACACACAATCGATACACATAATCTACAACAATAGTATCGCCCACCGGAGTCGACACATGAACAGCTGTAACTAAAGACTCACGGGGCATATGCAGAAAATGGGCAAAATACCACGAAACATAGGAATATGTGGAACCAGGGTCAAATACGGCCAAAGCATCACGGTGATAGACTGAGATAATACATGTGATCACTGCATCGGAGGCCATAGCATCTGGCCTCGTTGGATGTGCATAAATACGAGCCTGACCTCCACCTGCTCGACCTCCCTCTCTAGGGCAGCCTCTAGCTGTCTGACTCCCACCCCTAGCTTCCTAGGTGGGTGGTGAATTAAGTGGAGCTGAAGTCAAAGGATGGCTCCTCGACTGCTATGGACCTCCAAGAAGATGAGAACACTGCCTCCTCATGTGCCCGAACGCTCCACACTCATAACAACTTCCTGGTGCTGGAGATGGGGACTGAAGGGAACCCCTAGCACCAGGATATCCACTAGAACAACCATGCACGGAGGAACCCTGAATAGATGATGCTCGAGATTAAATCTGGGCTGGAAGAGCATTGAATGAAGAACGGTCTGGATGAGAATGCGAGGACCCTTCCCTGAGGATGCACCACTATAAGTTGGGCGAACTGGCTGAGGAGGCCTAAATGAGCGGCCTCTACCATGCTGAAACATCCCTCTGGGAGGAGCACCACTGAAACTACCAGATCCATGAGGCCTCTTGGCCTCCCTCTCCTCTCGCTCCTGACAACGAACTAACTCAGTATCTCGAGGAATATCCACGACATGCTCGAAGATAGCACCTGATCCCTCTCCCTAGTCATAAAAATACGAAGTTGATAAGTGAGGCCATCCACGAACCTCCTTATCCTCTCCCTATCAATAGGGACTAACTCAGCAGCATGACGAGACAACTCTGAAAACCGCATCTCATACTGCGTCACTGACAACTCTCCCTAACACAGCTGATCAAACTACCTACGTTGCTCCTCTCTGTGAGACTGGGGAACATACTTCTCCAAGAAGATAGTGGAGAAATGCTGCCAAGTAAGGGGTGCTGCACCAACAGGCCTACACCTTTCATAAGATTCCCACTTAGTAAAAGCAGCCCCAGAAAACTGGAAAGTAGCAAACGAGACCCACTGGTCTCCAGTATCCCTGCAGTACGAAGCATCCTCTGACACTTGTCTAGAAAATCCTGGGCATCCTCGCCCTCAACACCACTGAATGTCGGAGGCTAAAGTCTACTAAGTCTCTCCAACCTGCGCTGCTCGTCATCTGGCATGGCTGGAACAACAAAACCCTAAACTTGGGAAATCGGATAGGCTAGAACTTCCCCCGGTGTCTGAAGTCCCTTAACAACCTGCTCAGGTGTCTGGGCAGCTGGAGTCTGAGTGCCTCCCTCGGCCTGAGAAGTAGCGGCAGTAGAAGAAACAACGACTGCCTGAGCAAGACTGGTGCATATAGTCAAAATCTGAGCCAGGGTCTCCTGAAGACCTGAAATGACAATGGGCACTACCGACTGCTGCACGAGCTAGTCCCTTACCTATGTAACCTGCTCATGACCTTTGAGTCCTATGTAACCTAGGCTCTGATACCAACTTGTCACGAACCCAAATCAATATAGGCCGTGATGGCGCATATCGTGAAACTAGGCTAGCCAAACTATTGAGAATAACAGATAAAGCATTCCTTTTAAATCATAAGGCAAAATATCTCATTTATCGTTTTCTCTTATGAACATGATCAACAAAAATAATAACAAAAACGATCCAGCCTAAACACGACCCCAACACATGGAGTCTTAAATGGTGAAACGTGGGCTGAAAATCGAGAAGGATGGGTCTTAAATACTCTGCCTAGAACCTTCTACGCGAACGCAGCCAACCCATGCATTCGCGTAGGCTATCCCTACCTGGCCATCAAACATCCCTTTGCGAATGCGACCACTGCTTCGCGAACACGAAGCTTTACACAACCATACCATCATGAACGCTTCTGCTCCCATGAGAACGCCTAGGCCAACTGGGCCTGGGGTCCCCAACTGCCAACAACATTTCGCGAACGCGGGAACCATTACGCGAACGTGAAGAAATCCTCATCCAAACCTACGCGTTCGCGAAGGGTCCCCCATTTACTCATAGAGAATGCGGGACCCCAGCGCGAACGCATAGAACAAACTTCTTCTGCAACAACACCAGAAAAATCCGCCAAGTTCTAAGTCCAAAAATTGATCCGTTAACCACCCGAAACTCACCCGAGGTCTCGGGACCTCAACCAAACATGCCAACACATCCCACAACCTCCTTCAAACTTATTCGAGCCTTTGAAACACCCAAAACAATGCAAAAATACCAAAATTACATCGGATTCAAGCCTATGAAATTTGAGATTTCTAAATTTCGCCAATGATGCCGAAACTACCTAAAACATGTCCGATTGACTTGAAAATTTGCACATATATCAAAAATGACACTACGAACCTTCTCCAACTTCAAAAATTCCATTCCGACCCTGATAGCTAATTTTCCACTGCCTACCGAAAATCGCCAAAAAGTCATTTTCGCCAATTCAAGTCTAATTCTACTCCAGGCATCAAAACCACATTCCGAACACACCCCTAAGTCCCAAATCACCTAACGAAGCTATTCGAGCCATAAAATCTACATTCTGAGGTCTTTTACAAATAAGTCAACTCCTAGTTTACTTTTCCATCTATTAAGCTAATTTAAGAGACAAAGTGTCTCAATTCTCACCACGACCACTCCAACCCGAACCAACTGACCCAACACATCATAATTAGGTTAATTAACATAAGACAAAGCTAAAACAAGGGAAACGGGGCTAATCTCACAGAATGGACGGCCGGGTCGTTACATTATTTTTGTTGACTATCACATTATTTATAAAAAAAATCTTTGCAATTTCTTTTCTCTTTCTCTTTTTTCTACACGCACTCCATACATTAAGGTTCATCGGCTAGATGTATTTTTCACAACTTTAGTACATCTTATGGGCCCTTTCATGGTTCCACTCGAAAACTACTTCCCCAAATCCATTACCTTACTTCTTTTAGTGACTAAGTACTTTCGGAGTTAAACGTTCAACAAAATCAAGTTACGAACAAAATCGGGATACGACTTGTAATGTGGGTGCCAAGGAAAAGGTCTATAGGCAAGGGCTAACTTTATCTGTTTTGCAGAAATGAGGCACGAAGTCCCCAGGTTTGGTATGGTTATAATTATCCCACCTTTATTGCTAGATTGGTGGGAAAATCTCTCGCCAAGCGAAAAAACCCATGTGAAAAGAGTTCTCGGAAACTTACCTTTTTGCTAGACATTCATCCAAACAACGTACTGATCGAGGCCGCTACTATGTTCTGGGATGAAAAAAAGGTTGTTTTCCATTTCGGTGATATAGAAATGACTCCCCTTATTGAGGAAATATGAGGCTTTGTTGGGATTCCCTGGGATTGCCTTGGTCTATTGGTACCAGAAAATCGCACTTCCCGAGGGTTTCTGAAAATGATGGGATTTAGAAGGAATGATGGGTTAGTCTGCCTGAAGAAGTCTTACATACCCTTCGACTTCCTTTATGAGCGTTATGGGCACAACAAATCCTACCACCTCTATCATGATGAGTTTTCTATCACTTCTCTAGGTTGGACTCATCGCCGAGTTTTTGTGTTCATTGTCTATTTTCTGGGGATGCTGGTATTCCCAATACAAGGAGAGAGGATCCACACTCGTTTAGCTATGGTTACCAAAAGCCTAATGGAAGGAATTGAGGGACAGACTTACATTATTGTCTCGATGATCTTAGCTGAGATAGACCGAGCCTTGGACCGTTGCAGTAAAGGATATAGGCATTTTGAGGGTTGTAATCTGTTACTACAAATATGGCTGTTGGAACATCTTCAAAGGGGGCAATACCGTCAAGAATTTCTGTGGCGACCATGGAATGACCACATAACTTTTCAGCATCCAAAAAGAATGACTTTTATCCCGGACAGGTTTGCACAACCAGGAAACGCTGTTGGTTGGGTACACTTCTTTAGCAATTTGATTGACGACAAGGTCCATTGGATGTTCGAGTGGTTCCTTACTAGCGAATTCATCATCAGGTCAATAGATGTTCCTCACCTAGTGCTAATTGGGTTAAGGGGCATCTATCTTTATGCCCCTATCAGAGTCATGAGGCAGACTGGGGGGAAACAAGTCATACCACGAGTTTCCAAGATGGTTCACTACAAAGCAGATTTCCAGGGTGATGCCATTCCATTCAAGTGCGTGGCACAACATATGTGGAATCTAAAGATCACTGTGGAAAAGGATACCATCAAGCCATATTGATATCATGGCAGCCATGTGTACTTCTACCCATCATGGTTGGTCGATGACATACAAGAGAAGTCAAGCCAGGGATTGATTTGGGGAATAGGGTCATAGACGACGCTGCCGAGGCATAAGTCAAATACATGAGGTTACGCAAAAGAATTTTTGAATCTCAGTCACGACATTTAGAATATCACAAAGTAGACATGGAAGCAATCAATGAATGATGAGGAATCGATAAGAAATCAATAGAGAGGTTGGAGTATTTAGAGTAGGGTCTGATGGAGTTTGAGGGGAAGATGAGGAAAAGGATCGTGGATTGTCAGAATGCGGAGGGCAATGAAGGAGGACATCTAGCAAGGGTGTATCTGCTGTTGGACATGACCGACCAAGGGAATCTGATCGATGGGGCTAAGAAGTCCTAGCTTAGAAAAGGTCCCCCAGGGACCGAGTAGATTAGAATTGATGTTTACTTGTTTTCTAGAGTCATTTCAGAATTCAATTGTAGTAAGGAAAATGCCACTAGTAACTCTTTATAATTATTGTCGTTTAGTAGAGATTTGGTCTATTTATCATATTAAAGAAATGATGCAATTATCGCCATTAAGTTTCTCCAAATCTATATGTCGCTAGGCCTACCTCAGGCACAATGAGGTCCCCAAATTAGGACGCAAATTTATAATTCCGCAATACATGTTTAAATACTGCAAATATCATTTCAAAACTCCCTACTGACTTGTTTACCTTTTTACTTTTCTTTGTTTTCATTATTCCTATCCTCTAAGGTTGGTTCGTGCATACTGGCATCATCAGCATATCATACCAGATCTAGAGGTCCTCCACCACCTCCTCCTTCAAGTGATCCTAAAAGAAAGGGAAAAGATAAGATGGACGACATGAGTGGTATCAGGAAAGACAACGCTATATATGCAGGGAATGTTGAGACTTCAGATGGTCGGAGTACTCCGATACAGAATGATTTGGTTCTACGTTTGGAACAGAAAATACTAGAGTTACAAGGGGAACTTGAGCAGGTCCGCAACTTGGAAAACATTTCCCTCACCTTGAACGTCCCAAATATCAACCAATATAACGCCCAAAACCCAGTGCCTCCTCAAAACACACCAAACCAACATCCACAAAATCCTCCTGCACCTCATGAATACGCCACGCTTCCCCAAAATCCTAATCTTCCACCGGTACCAACTCCTCCTCAGCACCAACATCATCCAACCCAGTACCCTCAAACTACCACCTACCATACTCCTAAAAACACACCACAACCTACCCCTGATCCATATAACTCGACCAATGATCACCACTACACCCAAATCCCCGGAATCCATCAAAATAACCCTATATACGTAGAAACTCTACCTCACCCTTCACAACAAACCCCATACACACAGAATCCACCGAGAAGGACCTTCTCATCAAGGATATGGCGGAGGAACTTAAGAAGCTCACAAGTCGAGTCCAAGGCGTCGAAGGGGGTAAAGACATTGAGGGCTTGAACTATGAGGATTTGTGTATTCAGCCAGACGTAGAACTGCCAGAGAGTTTCAAACCTCCCAAGTTCGAAATGTTTGATGGAACAGGTGACCCAAAGGTGCATCTAAGGACATACTGCGACAAGCTCATAGTAGTTGGAAAAAATGAAAGAATTCACATGAAATTATTTAAGAATAGCCTCACCGGAGACGCCCTATCTTGGTATATCAGTCAAAATCCAAATAAGTGAGATAACTGGGTAAGCATGGCGTCAGATTTCATGGATCAGTTTAGATATAATACAGAGAATGCTCTCGATGTCTTCTATATCCAGAATCTTAAGAAGAAGCCGACACAGACTTTCCGCGAGTATGCTACTCGGTGGAGATCAGAAGCTGCGAAAGTAAGGACGACATTGGAAGAAGAGCAAATTAATAAATTCTTTGTCCGGTCACAGGAAACGCAATACTGTGGGAGGTTAATGGTCATTGAAAATCATAAATTTTCCAACATCATCAAATTGGGAGAAAGAATAGAAGAGGGAATTAAAAGCGGGATGGTAACCAATTTTGAGGCATTACAAGCTACCAACAAGGCCTTGCAGTCAGAAGGCATATCCAAGAAGAAGTAAGTAGGGGCCGTAATGGTAGCCAAGGTCCGAAATCTCCCCTCACATACCAAACACCTCCACCCACATATCAGCCTTCACCTCCCAGATATCCACAAGCCGCCATAGCCTACCATACTTATAATACCCAGCCAACATATTACTAATCATCGCCAACCCGCCAAAACTATAAAAAACCGAGGTCAAATTTCGACCGCAGATTGCCGAGACAATATACCCCTATTGCCAAACCCATCGATCAGTTGTATGAGAGATTGAAAGTTTCCGGTTATGTCACTCTTATTCCCGCTGTTTCCATGGAAAACTCCTCTTAATGGGTCAATCTAAATAAGACATGTGCCTACCACTCTGGTATGAAGGGTCATACCATTGATGAATGTCGCACTCTGAAGGAAAAGATCCAGACGTTAACTGATATAGTGGTTATAAAAGCGAAAGAGGCTGCACCTGACGTCCGCAAAAATCCCCTCCCAGATAATAGGGGCGAGGGGGTAAATTTGATAGAAACTGATAAAGAATGGGACCCGAAAGGGTCAATTGGGCTCATTCGAGAAGGGGATGATCCTAAGAAACCTACAGTCACTCTCACTTCTATTGTGGTACAAATACAGCCACCAGTAGAAGCTAAAGTAGCCGCACCACCTCCGTTCGAAGTGGAAGTAACAACACATGCAACTGTGCTTACTCCGTTTGAAGTAGAAGTGACCACACCATTCATAGTGACTGTAGCACCTACACCGTCCTTTAAGTACAATGTTATACCATGGGACTATGTTGCAAAAGCAAGGAGGAAATGAAAGGGAAAATGGAGGAAACAAGTGAAGAACAAGGGATGACCAGGACTTGTAGAGTCTACACACCTGAGCACCTAGGCGGAACAAGTAAAGAATCCGCTTCCAACCACCTATCACTGAAACAGGCTCGGATGATCTTTGGAGAAAGGTGCAAGCGAGAGATTACTTTGTAGTGGACCATCTGAACAAAACTCCTGCTCAAATATCAATCTTATCACTACTGCAGAATTCTGAAGCACATAGGAATGCATTGATGAAGGTGTTGAACGAATCTTACGTGCCCAACAATATTACCAGTGGAGAAATGGCTAACATGGTAGGACAAGTACTAGAAAGCCATAAGATCACTTTCCATGAAGACGAACTGCCACCGGAAGAGTTAAGCCACAACAGGGCGCTGCACAATGTGAAGACAAATTCATTGCTAGGGTTTTGATAGATGGAGGTTCCACTCTTAACATCTGTTCATTGACGACTTTGAAGAGATTGAGCAAAGGATTGCATGAGATACGAGCAGGAACTATGAACATAAACGCGTTCGATAGATCTCAAAGGGCCACGATCGGAGAAACCAACCCTTGCTTACAAATGGGCCCGACTTAGTTTGATATTGAATTCCAAGTACTTGACATATCTGCCTCATACAATTTATTATTGCGACGACCTTGGATACACGCCGTTGGGGCTGTAGCATCCACTCTGCACCAAGATGTGAAGTTCGAATGGAACTATCAGGAGGTGATCATTCATGAAGACAGGAGTAATCCCATTTATACCAATTAGACTGTTTCGGTTATGGAAAATAGAAGGAAGTTAGGTGGAGAGACTTACCATCGCATTAAGCGTGTTAATGAAATCGAGAAAGACAAGCGGTGGAGTAGCAAAATAGAGAGTATACTAGCATGGGCAGGATATGAACCTGGTAAAGGGATTGGAAAGAATCTCCGGGGTATTGCCAAATCAATATGGATAAAACGTCACGACACAACCTTTGAATTGGGATATCAATACACTTGGCATGAGTATCAGAATTGGTCGCCACCATGGCGCGGTCCTTATTACCCTCTCGAGCAGCCGATAACACATTTGAGCCAATCCTTCCATCAGGCTGATATGATATGGGGATCCGAATAAGACGAAGTGCTAGCAGGTTTGAGGAATCTATTCTTAGAAGAGGAAGACATGGATTGCAGTGTAATAGTTGAGGAGGAAGAGGAGGAGGAGGAAGGCCTTGTCATCCAGACAGTGGGGAAAGGAGCTTCCCTCAGAAACTGGAAAGCCACACCATCAATGTCCCGCCGAGTTCCGGGGTAGCCTGGCTACTAATGCCATTTATTTTTTAAAACAATTCTTTTGAGCATTGTTAAAAAACACATTTTCAGTATTTTGTTTGGAAAGCTTTGTTTGAATCATTAATATCTTTTTGTTTGACATTTATCAATGGCTTAATGTTTTATTATTTTTTACTATTCTCTATAACTTTCTCTCCAACATTACTATTTCTTATCTTGACGAATCAACAACTGTGACATGTAATGAGACAACACAACATAAAGATAGTGACTCAGAAGATATAGAGGAAGAAGATATAATACCTGAGGAAATTGTCAGAGAAGTTGAGAACTTTGAGAATAAGCCTAAGTCCAACCTGGACGAAACTGAGATAGTCAACTTGGGAGATTCCGAAACAGTCAAAGAAACTTGTATAAGCATTCACTTGTTACCATCAAAAAAAGAAGAGTACACTCATTTCCTGAAAGAATATGAAGACATTTTCGCATGGTCGTATGATGATATGACCAGGTTGAGCACATCCATAGTGGCTCATAAGCTACCCACCAATCCGATGTGTCCGTCAGTAAAGCAGAATCTCAAAAAGTTCAAGTCAGATATGAGTCTAAAAATCAAAGAGGAAGTCACCAAGAAGATCAAAGTTAAGGTTCTCAGAGTAGTTGAATATCTGACTTGGTTGGCCAACATTGTGTCGGTTCCGAAGAAAGATGGGAAAGTCAGGGTGTGTGTCGACTATTGGGACCTAAATAAAGCAAGTCCCAAAGATGATTTCCCACTACCAAACATACACATACTGATCGAAAACTATGCCAAGCATGAACTCCAATCCTTTGTAGATTGCTTCACGGGTTATCATCAGATCTGGATGGATGAAGAAGATGCCGAGAAAACAGCCTTTATCACACCATGGGGGGTCTGCTACAAAATGATGTTGTTTGGTCTAAAGAATGTTGGGGCCACTTATATGAGGTCCATGACAACTATTTTCAATGACATGATACACAAGGAGATCGAAGTATATGTGGATGACATCATCATTCAATCCAAGAAGGGCACATATCACATAGCAAATTTGAGAAAGTTATTTGATCGACTTCAGAGGTATAATCTGAAATTGAATCCCGCATAATGTACCTTTGGGGTACCTACCGGGAAATTACTAGGATATCTTCAGTCGTTGAGGAATTGAGCTAAACCCATCAAAGGTCAAGGATATCTAGGATTTTCCGCCTCCAAAGAAAAGGAAAGACGTGATGAGCTTCTTGGGGCGTCTCAATTATATCAGCCACTTCATAGAACAATCAACCGTGATATGTGAGCTGATTTTCAAAATATTAAAGAAGGATGCCGCAACCAGTTGGACTGAAGACTGCCAGAAAGCTTTTGACAAAATCAAAGAATACTTGTCCACACCACCAGTCCTAGTCCCGCAAGAGCCTGGTAGAACACTACTACTCTACCTCTCCGTACTAGATGGGGATTTCGATTGTGTCTTAAGACAACATGACGAGACAGGAAGGAAAGGACATGCCATATATTATCTGAGTAAGAAGTTTGCACCCTACGAAGCACAGTATTCTCCATTGGAACGCACTTGCTTTGCTCTGACATGGATAGCCTAGATACCGAGGTAGTACTTCTGTGCCTATACCACATATCTCATATCAATAATGGATCCTTTGAAGTACATCTTCAAGAAGCCCATGCCTACAAGGAAGCTAGCAAAATGGCAGATACTATTTACATCGTTTATGTGACTCATAAGGCGGTTAAGGGACAGGCGTTAGCGGATCATCTTGCGGAAAATCCTGTAGGAGGAGAATATGAACCACTAAAAACGTATTTTCCTGATGAAGAAGTGTATTCGTAGGTGAGGATATTGCTAAAGCCCACGATGGGTGGAGAGTGTTCTTCGATGGAGCTGCAAATTTCAAAGGAGTAGGTATTAGAGCCATTTTGGTGTCAGAAACTAGTCAATATTACCCGGTGTCCGCAAAACTCATATTTCCGTGCACCAATAATATGGCAGAATATGAGGCTTGCATATTGGGACTCAATATGGCCGTTGACATGAATATACAAGAATTACTGGTAATTGGTGATTCGGGTCTGCTGGTACATAAGGTTCAAGGAGAATGAGCTACAAATAATACCAAGATATTACCATATTTGTATCACATACAAGAGACGATGAAGAGGTTCATGAAAATAGAGTTCGTACACATCCCGATAATGCAAAATGAGTTCGCAGGTGCATTGGCCACTTTGTCCTCCATGATACAACATCCAGACAAGAATTTCATCGATCTTATTTCGATGAGGATCCATAATCAGCCAGCTTACTATGCTCATGTTGAAGAAGAACCAGATGGAAATCTATGGTTTCATGATATCAAGGAGTACTTAGCAAAAGGAGAATACCAGAGCATGCAAATCATACTAAAAACACACGCTCCGGAGATTGTCCAACCATTTCTTCTAGGGCGGAGGAACTCTGTATAGAAGGACTCCAAACCTAGGGTTACTACGATGTGTTTATGCCAATAAAGCTTCCAAACTGCTTCAAGAGATACTAGATGGAACCTGCGTACCACATATGAATGGTTTCATCCTTGCCAAGAAGATACTTAGAGCATAATATTTTTGGATGACTATGGAAACAGACTGCATCCGCTATGTCCCGAAATGTCATCAGTTCCAAATACACGCAGATATGATACAGGTACCTCCAAATGAACTTAATGTAACAAGTTCACCTTGACCTTTTGCCGCCTGGAGAACGAATGTCATTGGATCAATCGAGCACAGGTTCATTCTAGTAGCCATAGACTACTTCACAAAATGGGTTGAAGCTGCATCTTACGAAGTTGTAACAAAGAAAGTCATCGCAGAGTTTGTCAGAGATCGTTTCGTTTGCAGATTCGGAGTTCCAGAATCCATCGTCACTGACAAAGCCACCAATCTCAATAGTGATCTAATGAAAGTTATGTGCGAGACCTTCAAAATAAAACACAAGAATTCCACAGCATACCGACCCCAAATGAATAGAGCCGTGGAGGCCGCCGACAAGAACATTAAGAAGATATTAAGGAAGATGGTAAACAATCACAAGCAATGTTACGAGAAGTTACCATTTGCCTTATTGGGATAGCGTACCACAGTTTGCACATCAACCGAGGCAACTCCTTACTTGCTGGTCTACAATACTGAAGTTGTCATTGCCGTCGAGGTAGAAATTCCTTCCTTGAGAATTATACAAGAAGCTGAACTCAGTGATACATAGTGGATAAGGAGCCGCTATGAACAATTAGCTCTCATTGACGGGAAAAGAATGAATTCAGTATGTCATGATCAACTTTATCAGAATAGAATGTCCAGAGCTTTCAACAAAAGAGTCAAACCTAGACAGTTCGCACCAGGGCAACTGGTGCTGAAATGAATCTTTCCACGTTAGGATGAAGCCATAGGAATATTGTTGATACCCATTTTTTTCCCAAAATAGTTTTAAAAATGCATATATGTCTTCAAAATCATGCATTAACATCAATTGGTATTTTTCCACAATTTTTTTACATTTTTTTATTAATTTGCTCAGTATTTTATTTTTTATAAATAATTATAAAATTGCATCACAAATTATTTCAAAAACCTATCTTGATTTAATATTACTATTATGGTCCTATTGAGTCCAAATCATTCCATAAATAGTCGAATTGGCACCCTTTTTGCTATGATTGCAATAACTTTGCAATTATAGCCCATGCATATAATTTTCGTATTATTTTTACCATAAATTAGTCTTTTGTATTTTTAAATACTAAATAACCATTTAAAAATATTTCTATGCATGAAATTCTTTTTTTATAAGTAGTAATTATTTTACGAATTATTGTAACTAATTTGGGGTATTTAACAAATCGCCATTTTTATTTGAATTTCAGCCTAATTAACTAGCTCAAACCCCTTATAAGTCAGCCCAATAAACCCAAGCCCAAACCCCTTACCTAACCCGACCCAGGCCTTATTGAATCCTGGTCGTTGATCATTTTTTACAAACGGCCCAAATTACTCCTACTATAATTAAACCTAAAGACTACCCCCCCCCCCCAAATCTCTCATTTTCCTCTTCTCACCCCGCCGTCACTCACCTCCCCTCCTCTCAAATGCTCTCTAAACCCAACCCTATTTCCCCCCTCGTCGTCACTCTCCACCATCGTCCATGGTGGTTTCTCACCACCCTCACACCTCCAAGGGTCTCTCTTACGCTGGGTACTACCGTCTCTAAGGTCCTCAAGGGACCAGGGTCAGTCCACTTACGACTTTGGTTCTTTCTTGCCTGTCTCAGGCTACTCTGGTTCGATTTGTAGTAAGATCTTCTTATTTTGCCTTAAACCTATGGGTTTCTAAGCATATATCTTCATCTCTGTGTTATTCTGTTAAACCCTAATTTCGTCCTTTGGACTTCTCAGAACTGTACAGATGTCGAACTTATTTTCACTTGTTTTATGAAGATCTTCTGATTTTCGAGTGGCTTGTCATTTTCCTAAACTATGGTTTCCTTAAAATCCTTTCTTCAAAAACATTTTCTAACTTTAAGTGTTTAACCTCCTATTATTATGTGTTTTCGATTGATTATGTTGAGTTTACCTCAACCCTAACTAGTTTATGCTAAAAACCCCAATTTTTGGCATTTTGTTTGGATTCTGAGCTTGTCCGTGTTATTTGCTACATGATTTTGTCTTATGCCTTAATTTACATAATTTCTTCGTCGTTTAATTTGAACATCTTGTGATCTTACCCTAATGTGACTTTATTAGGGTTCCTGATTTGATTTCTCGACTGATTCTATGTGTCTATATTCAGTCTGTTTGTTTATTCATGGAAAACCTATGATTTTCTCCTTAAATTAGTGCTGTTTTTAATATTTGATTCATTGATTTGCTATATTGATACCTATGTGCTAATTTCTCTATTATTTCCCTATTATTTTAAACCTTTTAATTATTTCTTGCCTTATTTTGATTAACTGTGATACTCGCTGATTCTTACTAATTGTTTCCGTAGTTAAACTCTTGTTTATTTACCCCTAATTACCTACTCCGTACCTAAGTCTATATGATTTCTTTCCTTAAATATATTTCCTACTCTTTACCGTTGATTTATTACCCCTTGATTATGGGAGACTTTGCTGATTTTATGTATGACAGAAGCTGTAAATTTCCCTAATTGCTACATAATTGATTCTTTACCTTATTCTGTCTAGCTCTCAACTGATATATATACTCTCCTCTATTCTTACTTCTACACACGAACACTAGTTCAAAAACTCTCTCACACTTAAAGCTCTTTGCTCTCTCTTGTTACTTGCAACTTTCCCTGCTCTAGCCGGCTGTAAGGCAAGGCTAGCTATTGCACCACATATGCTCTATACTCTGTGCTTTCTCCCCTTAACTGGTGTCGCGCCCCCTTTTTCCTTGCACGGGTTAAGTAAGGAGAGATTGGGTTTATGACATTTTGGAAAACTCCTTAAAGGAAGAGGTTTAAGGAAGAGTCGCCACCTAACGATTTTTATGGTGCGTTAGGGCACCTAGAGTAAATAACTCATGGAACTACTTTGTGTTACCAGAGATTGGGTAAGGGCTTGAAGTTATCCCAAGGGGAAGGTGTTAGGCACCCCTCAAGATCCAAAATTATGGGTCCCAGCCAAGAAGTTTTGTGAATTTGGACAGTAAACAAATGACAAGCAAGGCTCACGTAAGAGGGGATTTCAGGTAAATGCTGAAATTGTCAAAAGAATTTTAAAGAATAGTAAAGTAAAATCATTTGAATGAAAATGTCCTAGGTTTTAAATCAATATGGACCACATCAATGCAATACCCGGTATGTCACGCCTCAAAGAGGGGCTACACGTGGTATTAGCGCACCAGTCATCATATCCATATTCTACCCTTCCCGCCCTGTTAATGTATTTAAAATGCGTGTGTTGGTCACGAAGCTTATTGCGTGCTATTACCCATCCCATCTTATAAGTCTTGGAGGCTATTTAGGACTACTAAACCTACAAGGTGAGTACTAGGCTGAACCCCTAGGTTTAAAGGGATAAAATTCTTAGCGACATGCATAACAATAAATAGGACTACACGTATTAGAACACATAAGGGGCAAATAATGGCTCACAGATCCCTCCACAAGTAAACACGTAAATAGCACGTCTCAAACACAATTATGGTCTCAAAGTCAGGATTTAAAACAAGAGTTTTTGAGTTGGAAATCAATATGGTTTCAGCAGTTTCGAAAAGGGAATGCCTTTTTGAAAACTCAGTAATGAAGCTGGCATTCAATTTGAAACATAGTAGTTTGAAAAGAAGAGTGATTGACTTTAGATTCCAGTAAGTAACATAAAAATGCACATCAGTTCAATAAAGTCCTCAGTAAAGCAAATGAAGAACTTTTTAGAAAATTTCAGTAAAGCATGATTTAGAATGACAGAGTGATTCGAAGGAGCGAGTGACTTTTGGAAGATCCAGTAGTTTAAAGCAAAGTAGGAGTCAATAGTTTAAGGAAGACTTTAGTAAAAGGAGAGTAAGTAAACGTTTTCAGGAAACATTAGCTTTAAAAATATAGAGCAGGTATTCAATTGAACATAATGATTTTTTTTGCAAAGAGTGAAACTGCCTCTGAAACCTAGTAATTCGAAAACACACAGAGCAGTAATCTAATAACTCAGTTAAAGAGGAAATGAATGCATGATTTTCCGAATCAGTATTTGAAAATAGTAGAGTAGGAGTTTTTAGGAAACATGGTGAGCTTCAGAAAGAGATAAAACATGAATGAAAAGCATCAAAGTTTAAGAATTTCAAAAAGGTACTGATTGGTTCTAATACCAGCTAAGTGAAACACGATTAGGTTTTGGTTTTAATAATGTATTAGGCCTAAAGTTTGCCCAGGCATTCGTATACATTGCCTATTTGTTTAAAGGTGAGCATGCAGACTTCAGTTCCAATTTTAAGAGAGGTGATGCTATGTTTGCAAATCGTTTCAACCAATTGACCACATTTTAGCGAGGTTAAGCATGCTGATTAGGTGTTCAACAACTATAATTCAAAACCAATATGAAGTCCTAAATATCAGGATATCTAATGCACATAAGTAAAAATCCTATAGGTAGGTTTTCTACATGCAATGCTTGTGAAGATGCGGCAGTCATACATTATATCACTTGTTGTAGTTATTAACTGTGAACAAGGCTTATAAAATGACAGGAACATAATGGACATGCTGAAAAGAACCTAAACATGATTTCTATTGCATGATATGCATGTCCTTAACAGGATACTATTGCACACATAGGGAAATAAATCCTATAGTCACGATTTCTACTTGTTACTATACTAAACATGCATAACCCCTTCCCATATCAACTATTCAGCCCCAATTATTCGTTTACAAATTATTACAAACCAAGAATAATAAATTACATCACTTAAAGGAAAATAAGAAGCTAATTCTATAGAGAGCCTTCAATCAGGCCCATATCTCCCAACCTCAATCCTTTCGAATTTCACAGCCTTTCATGGTCCGGGTCCAACAAAGCTCCCTAAGAACCTCGTGGGTCCCTGGCCAATACCAGCACCCAGACATATTTGCCAAAGTTTGAAGCATGTACAGTGTGGAATTACCAGCCTTAGTGTGTCAAAGTTCATAGGGAACTCAAGATTCCCTAAGTAATGCTTACACTGAGGGGGTAGAACCTAAGTTTCTAGGAGTAGTGTGAGGTGCTAAGAGTGAGTTTAACAGAGGGATAGAGTTATTGAAAGACAAGATCCAGTTGAAAGAGCTTACAAACTGAAGATTTATTTTAACAGAATAGCTTTTGAAAACAGTAGTAGTATCTGAGAAGAACAGATCAGAACAAGTCTAGCAATATGAAGACAATGGGGATTGGGGACAAATAGGTCTTATAATAGGCAAGAGAAGATGCATAGATTCAATAAAACTTGTTTAAACATAGTAAATCAGAGAAATTCAGGGGGTATAAGCCACATAGTAATCAGGAAGAGATGCATAGATTTAGTAAAACTTGTTTAAACATAGTTGCACAAATTAGAGGGGTTCATGGAATCAAGAAATGGCCAAGTTTAAACATGACAATTGACAGTAACAGGATACAGGCATAACAAGTACAAATCAAGAATAAACAACAATCCTAGAAGCATTAGCATGTAAATCTTAAAGAGATGAAGCATGGTTGTACTGAAAGCTAAACAAGAGACTTAATTTCAAGTTGAACAGTAGAAGCACAAGTAGAAGAAAATTAGGAATATGATAAACTGAAGCAATAAGAAACACACTGGTTTGGAGCTTGAATCTTAATTAGAACATACCAGTGAGAAAGGGTAAGCAGAATGAAAGAGAAAAATGAGCACAATGGTTAGCCTTGGCTTATATCCGGCTAACAGTAACCAAGAGCAAAAGAAGAGAGTAGTAGAGCAAAGAGCTTTGTAATAAAGACAGAGTTTTTTAACACAAGTCTGTGTGTGTGTGAGAAGCTTAGAACAATGTTACTGTTCGTTCTTTGTTTAATGAAAGAGCATGAGTACTTATAGTTGAAAACAGGTGATCAAATAAGGTAAGAATCACAAATGCCTGGTAATAAGAGAATGCAGAATCCAATCAGTCAGGAAATCAATGACACGGTTCCCTTGAGTCAAGGGATTTCAATACTCAAACGGCAAGGAGTCAAATAAGGCAAAGAGGATCAATTCAGGACAAATAAGGAAAGAACCAAGTTGTTCAGTAATTGGTAAGAACTCAGAATTAGTAAAAAATAAGAGTCGAGCCAAGTCTTCCCTTAATTAAGGGAGACATTTCAAAGACAAAGGGAAATGTGGCAAATAAGGAAACAATTCACATAAGGAAATCATTCAAAATAGCTTAAGTATAGTGTAAGTAATCAGGGCCAGGTACTTAGTGTTTAATTAAAGAAATAACAGTAACAATCAATTAGTAGAGCAGTCGATCACATAATAAGGTAATAAAATAATTTGAAGTTCTAAAACAAAGTAAGTAGTCGGAAATCAGTACAAGTATCCACACAAAAATCAGGGATTCAAAATTGATACTAATTAAGGGAAGGTCTCATGTATCAGCATATAGAAATCAATACAGTACTACTTACGTCACAACCCAAATCCTAATTCGGGTCGCGATGGCGCCCAACAACGGTGTTAGGCAAGCCAATATAGAAAACACTAGATGATATCCTCTTGCCCGTCTGATCTAAACATGTCAAAAATTACAAATTTTAAACAATTAACATAATGCTAGCATGATACGACATAAACATCATAAAAATATGATGGCACAGGGCCAAACCGAAGCACATAAATAGATACACAACCCAAACCCAAAATCCAACTGCGTGTGTGCCAGGAACTAGTGTCACGAGTGTCACGGGAAACTACTGAATATACAATGACTACAATATACACAGAGTCTCAGTCTGAATGAAACAGACAGAGAATATAACAAAAGAAACTCCAGGGTGCTGCTAGGAAGTCGGCGGGAAAGCAGCGCATCGTGAAGTATGACCACACTATCAATATCTAGCACCGGCCTGATAATCAGACGTACCAGCCTCCGGACCTGTACAATCAAGTACATAAAAGAAAAGAAAGTGCAGCATGAGTACATAAATGAATATGTACCCAGTGAGTATCCCGTCTAATCTCGAAGAAGTAGTGACGAGAGGTCGACTCGATACTCACTAAGGTCCAGCAGTTAACATAAAGCAGAATATAAGGAAAGCAGTAGACATGTAAGCAGTATATCACAATGAAGTAAACACAAGGTTTCCAGGTAAGTACTGAAAGCAAATGACAATTTCCACTTTCTCTTCTTCCCAATACTGCCTTAAATCATAAATCAGGAAACAACACCAAATAGTCATGCGCACACAAGGATAAGGCAACATGCTGGAGTCATAAGGAAAACCATCTATGCACGGCCGGGGATCGACCGACCCGTACCAAGAGTGCATGCCTACCAATAATCATGCCTAAGCACTGCCAGGGATCGACCGACCCGTACCAAGAGTGCGTCTATCAATGTAATCATATCATATCATAATGAAGAATAGCTATGCACTACCGGGGATCGACCGGCCCGTACCAAGAGTGCATGCTTAACAATAATCCTGCCTACGCACTGCCGAGGAATGACCGGCCCGTACCAAGAGTGCGTCTATCAATGTGATCATATCATAGTGTAACTTCATCCATGCACTGCCGGGGATCGACCGGCCCGTACCAAGAGTGCATTCTTAATTAAATCCTGGTGCACTGCCAGGGATCGACCGGCCCGTACCAAGAGTGCATTCTTAATTAAATCCTGGTGCACTGCCAGGGATCGACCGGCCCGTACCAAGAGTGCACAATAAAATCTGCTGTGGCGTAGGACCCGCTCCCCTAATAGTGAAGGAAGATTTACATTTCGCTCGCGGGATGTAAATGGCAAAGCGACAACATGCACACACAAACATCAAGTCTACTCCACTTATCAAATCTTTCCAAATACTTAATCAATGCAATACTCAGGGATAACAATGATATATCAGCAAGAATTTATAACATATAAGTCATTTCAAGGCAGAATACAAGGCATGCTGTGGTCCTAAACTACCCGGACATAACACATGTAGTCGCTACGTACGAACTCTCATCACGTGGTACCCACGTAGCCCCCAAAACAATTACATACCACACATAGAATACATATGGGGACAGTTCCCTCTTACAAGGTTAGAAAGGAGACTCACCTCGTGACGATATCACCCCTCGGATCAAGGATGCGCCCGAATCTCCAAAATCTACTCTCGACGGTTCAAAACTTGATGACTATGGTGGACCACCCTCTTGAATTGATCTCAAAACCTTGAGGAGGAAGATGACAATGGAGGAAAAATGGGCTAGGTCCTGTATTAAAATACACTACCCAACTGCTTGTACTATGCGATCGTAGCTGGGCCAGTGCATTCGCATAGGGCAATTGGCCAGGGCCTTCAAGAAGCACCGTGTGATCGCAGCTGAAGGCTGGCGATCGCAGAAAGTAGCAGGAAGCAGGGGGGGGGGGGGGGGGGTAGGCAACTTTGTGCGATCGCGGGGGTAAGGGCTGCGATCGCGGAGAACAAAAGGGCCCAGTCAAGACATACCTTGTGCGATCACGGATAGACCTGTGCGATCGCGCATGTCATTTTCCCACCCCAGGTCCAACCTCTTGTGCGATCGTAACTGATTGCCTGCAAACGCACTGAAGAAAACTAGATAGAAAAATTCTGGTGTTTTGGAATTAACTCTGAGGGTTCCGAGACTCACCCGAGCCCCTCGAGACCCCATTCAAGGACACCAACAAGTTTGTATTCATTATACGGACTCGCTCAAACTTCCGGAACATGAAAAACAACAACGAAACTCAAAATTCAACCCCAAAACCAAATTGAATCAACTTAAGAAATTCTAGAATTCACTTCAATGAGCCGAACGGGTATATTACTCGGAATGACTTCAAATTTTGCAGACAAGTCAAAAATGACATAACGGAACTACTCCCGGTCTTGGAATTGCATTCGGACCTCGGTAGCATAAAATCACATTCCAAGCCAAATTTCATGTTCTATGAAATTTCTCAAAACTTCACTAACTCTAAATTTCCCATTTTGATCCGAAACCCGTCAAATCAAGTCCGTTTCTTACCAAATTTCACAGATATCTTAAATAACACATATTGAACCTATTCCAGGCTCCGGACCCATAATACGAGCCCGACAGCACAAGTTTCACATCAAGGTTCATTTTCATAAGCCTTTATTATTTTCAAAAAAACAATTTTCTTTAAAAATTAATTTCTCAGACTTGGGTCCTCAGAATTCGATTCCGGGCATACGCCCAAGTCCCATATTTTTCTACGGACCTTCCGGGACCGTCAAATCACGGATCTGGGTTCTTTTACCAAAAATGTTGACCAAAGTCAACTTTATTTAATTAATTATCATAAATTCAACTCTTTATCAAGTTTCTACATAAAGGCTTCCTGGCTACGCATCCGGGCTGCGCACGCACATCGAGATGAGATTGACAGAGACTTTCAGGGCCTCGAAACACAGTCATAATTAAATTTACATAAGATGACCTTTTGGGTCATCACAACTTACAATCATTCAGGGATTCAAGATAATACTGATTCAAGTATAAGAAACGAAAAATCAAAGACTCAGTAGCACAGCGAAGCAGCAATCACAAAGAAACATGAATCATTCATGGGAAAACAGACACACGTATAAATCAAAAAGCAGGCATACTAAGGGTTTAAAGAACTGTTAAAAACTAAAGTTTTAACACAACAAGCAATGATTTAAAGTGGTAAACACTTAAGCATGCGAGAAAAGTCATTGGAACTTTGAGAAAATCGTTTGAAGAAATACTTTAGAAACCCCAAGTAAAACATGTTTAAAAACAGAAAACCTTTGAGAAAAAGCACAATAATACTAGTAATAAACCTGAATCTAGTGTAGATCTAAGAAAATAAGAAGTGTAACATGTTAGGGTTTCACAGAAAACCTCTGAGAGGACGAAAAAGAACCTCGAACAGCCATGGCTTGAGCCTCAGAGGTCACAACCTCCCTCAGAATCAAGCTTTGGATGCTTGGGATGAACATGAGAGCCAGAGAGGCAAGAGGATGAGGGATTCAAGGTCTCCGGCAAGGGGGATGGCCGGAGAAGACGAAGAGTTCATCGGAGCTGAAGAAACGGAAGTCTCTAGAAGAGACTAGAGAGAGAGAGAGATGAGGGGTCGGATGGGGGGTCGTTTGAGTTAATTAAGGAAAGAAACAATCTGGGCCGTTGATCTCATTTGATCAACGACTCAAATTTAATCAGGGGTTGGGGCGGGTTAAATTTGGACTGGACTGGATTGAATTTGGGTTATGGGTCTGGGTAAATTGGGTTTGAAGATTGGGTTGAAATGTGGCTAAAATTAAAATAGATGTGGCTATATGTTAAATACTCGTAAAAGTAGATAATTAATCAGCTAAAAATAGCTAATCATCGTATAAATGCACAATTGACTAAAAATAGGTAAAATCACAATAATTAACTAATATTAGGTGTAAAGTGCATAAATTTGAATTAAAATAATACAAAATGTCCAATTGGGCTATGATTGTAAAATTGCTGTAATTGAAATTAAATGAAATCCAATTGGCTAATTTGTGAAATAATTGAATTTTAATGGATGAAAAAATGATTATAAATAACATACTGGGCTGGGAAATATTTTGAAATTATTTATAGCATAATTTATGAATTATTTAAATATGAAATATAAAAATAAACAGAAAAATAATTTAATAATAATATGGAAAAATAGGGAAAACTACTCATTATTACAAAGAGTAATTTAGAATTATATGAAAGTTTGCAAATAATTTTAGGAAAAATTGGGTATCAACAGCTGCCCCTCTTTACCCGGGAAGGATGAAAGAATTGTCGGGTAAAGATATGATGGCCAATTATACCGAAATGAAATTGTGGGATAGAATTCGGCCGCATCCTGGCTTCTGAACTGCCTACATATCCCTGGTTTTATAGGAATCAGGTCGTATGTAGTTCCGGAATCATCGGCAAAATATACCGGTGATGTCTCACAAGAACGGACGCAAGGTGCGAGGTAAGGTAACAGTGGGAAGGTTTTACGGGGTTGTATCGGAGAACTGGAGCGGTCCGCTCCTGCCTGACTGGCTGTCTCGGCTGGATTACCTACAAATAAATAACAAGCATATATCGTGCATAATATAAACATGATGCAAGCTCCCGCTGGACTATGAATGCTGTCTTTG
Organism: Nicotiana undulata; assembly: GCA_005239495.1. Classification (NCBI taxonomy): domain Eukaryota; kingdom Viridiplantae; phylum Streptophyta; class Magnoliopsida; order Solanales; family Solanaceae; genus Nicotiana; species Nicotiana undulata. The sequence goes on along the minus strand of ML271892.1, from coordinate 17,641 downwards.
GACATTTTAGGATGATGTCCTTAGACCATGATGTCCTGGGCCATGAATCGCTTAGTGCGAGATCCGCAGGCTATGAAATGATGTTCTCGGACCATGAAGATGGTGCCTCTGAACGATGATGCCTTTGAATAATGATATGCAGGTTGAATAAAAGAGATCCTCAGGCCATGAAATGATGTTCTCGGGCCATGAAGATGGTGCCTTTGAACGATGACGCCTTTGGACAAGTTGGCGATATTTCAGCCCATGAAGAATGCAATAGTATGATGCTAACAAGACAGAGTTTAGTCTTGCGATTTGCAAAAGAGAAGAGAGGCAGAGCTTAGCCTGAAAGAAAGCGTAAATAAGCAGTGTCACGAAAGGTGATTGCTTTGCAAGGTAGATAGGAGCTTTATGCAATAAAATAAAATGCAGGGGAGGTAGCGTGGAACCTCGGAAGGCAAAATAGTAGCCTTATGCAGTGCAAGAAATAAAATGCAAGGGAGGTAGCGTGGAACCTCGGAAGGCAGAATGGTAGCCTTATGCAATGCAAACAAAATGCGGAGAGAGGTAGCGTGGAACCTCTGAAGGCAGCATGGTAGCCTTATGCAATGCAAAAAATGCAGGGGAGGTAGCGTGGAACCTCGGAAGGTAGAATGGTAGCCTTATGCAATGCAAAAAATGCAGGGGAGGTAGCGTGGAACCTCGGAAGGTAGAATGGTAGCCTTATGCAATGCAGGAAATAAAAATGTAGGGGAGGTAGCGTAGAAACTCGGAAGGCAGAACAATAGCCTTATGCAATGCAGAAAATAAAATGCAAAGAGAGGTAGCATGGAACCTCGGAAGGCATAATAACCTTATGCAGTGCGGGGAAATAAAATGACAGTAAGAGTTCTTAGCTGATGATGAACTGCGGCGATACGATTGTTGTGAATGAAGCATTGTTTTGTGATGATAATAAGCGTCGGCATGTACGACGAGTTTGAGAGCATCTTTTGAGAGATATACGTCCTTCGGAGATAATGATATTTGGGCTTTTGCCGTCTTTGTGCCTGCGTTAAAAGAAAAGTCATGAGTTCTATAAAGGAAAGGGTTAGTTCACATTCCCCGCTGGATCATCTCGGCATGTCCGCTTGATAATGATAACGTTGTTTGTATCACAGGGGTATCGTCGCTAAACAAGTTGTTTGAGAAGTAAATATGCATGGTTTTATAAAAATATGACATAACATATAATTGAGAAAATAATTTTCTTTGGATGAACCGATGACCACGACGCGATTCGAGACATTGCAACCTCTCTTGCTATGGAATTTTGAGGGTCCTCTTCAAAATTCTGTCCCAGTTTGATAGGTGAATGCGTCTGACTATTGCTTGTGCGGCGCTTGATTGGACTTGATTCGGAATTTTGAGGTCCCTCCTCAAAATTCTGCCCCAGTTTCCATTCGTGGGGGAAATAAAAATTTTATTAAATTGTGACCGAACCCATAGGGCTGCCTATCCCCTCTTAAACGAGAAAAAAGGTTAGGCGTAGTTCCAATTACAACATTGATAAAACAGAAAGAGTTACACATAGTAGCGCTTGACTGCATCTGAGTTGATTGGTTTTGGCCAGATTTCTCCATCCATTTCTGCAAGTATGAGCGCTCCTCCTGTCAGCACTCGGTGAACCATGTACGGGCCTTGCCAATTGGGAGAGAATTTCCCTTTTGCTTCGTCTTGATGAGGAAAGGTTTTCTTTAACACCAGCTGCCCCGGCGTGAATCGTCTTGGTTTGACTTTCTTGTTGAAGGCTCTGGTCATTTTGTTCCGATAAAGCTTCCCATGACAGACTGCGTTCATTCTTTTCCCGTCTATGAGGGCCAATTGCTCATAACGGCTTCTTTCCTATTCTGCGTTACTGAGCTCAGCTTCTTGTATGATTCTCAGGGATGGAATTTCAACTTCAGCAGGAATGACGGCTTTCGTACCATATACCAACATATAAGGAGTTTCCCCAGTTGATGTGCGAACCTTAGTGCGGTATCCCAATAAGGCGAATGACAGCTTCTCATACCACTGCTTGTGCTTTTCTATCATCTTTCTCAATATCTTCTCGATGTTCTTGTTGGCAGCCTCAACGGCTCTGTTCATCAGAGGTCTGTATACTGTTGAATTCTTGTGTTTGATCTTGAAGGCCTCACACATTTCTTTCATCAGGTCACTGTTTAGATTGGAACCATTGTCGGTGATGATTGACTGTGGAACTCCGAACCGACAAACGATGCGGTCACGGACGAAATTGGCCCCAACCTTCTTATTAACTGCTTTGTAGGATGCTGCTTCGACCAATTTAGTGAATTAATCAATGGCGACCAGAATAAACCTGTGTTCGTTGGAGGCGGCAAGTTCGATTAGTCCAATAACATACATGCCCCAAGCGGCGAAGGACCACGACAAACTTGTTGCATTAAGCTCATTGGGAGGTACCTTTATCATATACCCATGTATCTAGCATCGGTGGCATTTCCGAACATACTGGATGCAATCCGTTTCCATGTTCATCCAGAAATAACCGGCCCGAAGTATCTTCTTTGCTAGAACGAACCCGTTCATATGAGGACCGCATGTCCCAGCGCGAATTTCCTCCAATAATTTTGATGCTTCCTTTGCGTCAACACACCTTAATAGCCCCAAATCGGGAGTCCTCTTATACACGATTCCTCCGCTGTAAAAGAAATTGTTGGATAATCTCCGAAGTGTGCGTTTCTGAGTGGTATTTGCCAACTCTGGGTATTCTCCTTTTGCCAAGTACTCCTTGACATCATGAAACCAAGGATTTCCGTCTGCTTCTTCTTCAACATGGGCATAATAAGCTCGATGATTGTGGATTTTCACTGGAATAGGATTAATGAAATTCTTATCTGGATGCTGGATCATGGATGATAGAGTAGCTAAAGCATCGACGAACTCATTCTGGCTTCTAGGGACATGCCAGAACTCTATCTTTGTGAACCTCTTTCTCAACTCCTGAACATGATGTAAATATGGCAATATCTTGGAATTCTTGGTTGCCCATTCTCCTTGTACCTGGTGTACCAGTAAGTGTGAGTCACCAATCACTAACAACTCCTGGACGTTCATGTCGATGTCCATGTTGAGCCCTAAGATGCAGGACTCATATTCAGCTATATTGTTGGTGTAGGGAAATCTGAGTTTTGCGGATACCGGATAATGCTTACCGGTTTCTGATATTAAGACTGCTCCAATACCTACGCCTTTGAAGTTTGTGGCCCCATCAAAGAACATCCTCCAACCATCGTAGGATTCTGTAATGTCCTCCCCTACGAATGCCACTTCTTCATCGGGAAAATACGTTTTCAATGGTTCGTATTCTCCGTCCACAGGATTTTCAGCAAGATGATCTGCTAGTGCTTGTCCCTTGACCGCCTTCTGAGTCACGTAAATAATGTCGAACTCATTTAACATGATTTGCCATTTGGCTAGTTTGCCAGTAGGAATGGGCTTCTGAAAGATGTATTTCAACGGATCCATCCTTGATATGAGGTACATTGTATATGCACAAAAATAGTGCCTCAGCTTCTGTGTGACCCAAGTCAGAGCGCAACAAGTGCATTCTAATAGAGAGTACCGGGCCTCATACGGAGTGAACTTCTTCCTGAGGTAGTAAATTGCTTGCTCCTTTCTTCCTGTCTCGTCATGTTGCCCAAGAACGCAACCAAAAGCTCCATCCAACACAACAAGGTAGAGTAGCAAAGGTTTACCTGGCTCGGGTGGTACGAGGACTGGTGGTGTTGAGAGATACTCCTTGATTCTATCGAAGGCCCTTTGACAATCCTCGGTCCATTTGTTTGCAACATCCTTTCTCAACATCTTGAAAATTGGTTCACAAATGACGGTAGACTGGGCTATGAACCTGCTGATGTAATTGAACCTCCCCAAGAAACTCATAACATCCTTCTTGTTCTTTGGTGGCGGCAATTTTTGGATGGCTTTGACATTTGATGGATCCAGTTCTATTCCTCGGCGACTGACAATGAACCCCAGCAACTTGCCAGCAGGAACCCCGAATGCACACTTTCCAGGGTTAAGTTTCAGATTGTACTTTCTGAACCTGTTGAAGAATTTTCTCAAATCTTCCATATGATCAACAGCTTTCTTTGATTTAATAATGACGTCGTCTAAATACACCTCAATCTCTTTGTGAATCATGTCATGGAATATAGTAGTCATAGTCCTCAAATAGGTGGCCCATGCATTCGTCATCTTGTAACAATACACTCCCCACGACATAATGAATGCCGTTTTCTCAGCATCTTCCTCGTCCATCCAAATCTGATGGTAACCGGCAAAATAATCTACAAAGGAATGCAACTCATGCTTGGCACAATTGTCAATTAGGATGTGTATATTCGGCAAGGGGAAGTAGTCCTTCGGACTGGCCTGGTTGAGATCCTGGTAGTCGACGCAGACTCTTACCTTCCCATCCTTTTTTCGCACAGGCACAATGTTGGCTAACCATGTAGGATATTCGACCACCTGGAGAACCCTGGTGTTGATCTTCTTGGTGACCTCTTCTTTGATTTTCAAGCTCATGTCTGGTTTGAACTTCCTAAGCTTTTGCTTCACCGGTGGGCATGTTGGATTTGTTGGTAGCTTGTGGGCCACAATAGATGTACTGAGGCCAGTCATGTCATCATATGACCAGGTGACTATGTACTCATATTCTCTCAAGAATTCCGTATATTCCTCCTTTAACAAGGCACTCTTGTGTGTTTCAGAGTTCTGTAATAGGGAGAGAATGGATATCTGAGCGGGTGTCTTGTTCAACTGGTCGAGGATTGAATACTCCTTGGCTTGTATCTTTCTCCAATGATCGTCTGAACCTGTCTCAAGAGTGGGAGGACGGTTGGCGTCCTACTTTCTAGACTCGACCAAATGTTCATGGGTATAAACTCTGCCAGTTCTTGTTATCCCTTGTGCGGCAATGGCTTCCTCAGACATGCCTTTTCCTTTCCTCCTCGCTTCAGCGGTGTAGTCCCATGGGATGGTGTTTGAGTAGAAGGGTGGCGTTGTTGACATTGCCCCTGGAATAGGTGTGGTCATTCTTATTCCCACCGGAGTATATGTTATAGGTGGCCAGACTGCAACTTCGAGAGTCCGTACAAACTCAACTTCGATCGGCACTAGGGCCTTTCCATTGGCGGGCGGTCTCGATTCAAGCTCGAGTGGGATGGACATGTTTACCTCAACATCCTCGGATGGCTGTATCTAGACCACAATCGGGTTGAGAGTAATTGCGGGCTGCTTTAGATCACCCTATGCAATCAACCCAATTGATACCTCGGGATCCCAATCATCATCTACCTCAATCATATGGACACCACCTTTATGGTCGAGCAGCGGATTATCTTGAACATTAGGAGCAGGGTCATTGGCTACAATGATCTTGTTGTCTTTGAGAGCTTGTATCTTGTCCTTCAAGGAACGACATTCCTCGATGGTGTGTCCCTTCATGCCGGAATGGTAAGCACAGGATTTATTTGGGTTGACCCACTGAGAAGGGTTCTCAGGGGTGGCAGCAGGAATGGGTGTGACATAACCGGCGGCTTTGAGTTTTTCATATAGCTGATCGATGGGCTCAGCTATGGCAGTATACTATTTCGGAGGGCGACGGTCGAAGTTAGGGCGGGGTCTTGGGAAGTTTTGGCGAGTAGGTTGTGATTGGTAGTGAGAAGGTTGGGAATTATAGGCATTGTAAACGGGAGCTGGTTGGGAATATCTGGGCGAGGTAGGCCAATATGTGGGTGGTGGAGCTTGATATGTGGGTGAGGGTGCTTGGTATTGAGGTGAAGTTGCTTGGTAACTTGGAGATGGTTGGTATGTGAATGAAGGTGCGGGATAGACTTGGTGTTTAGGAAGGGATTTGGCTTGCTGTGCTACCATCGCGGCTCCTACATCCTTCTTCCTGTACACACCACCGGATTGCAGAGCTTTATTAGTAGCTTGTAAAGCTTCAAAGTTTGTGACCATACCGCTTTTGATGCCCTCTTCGATTCCCTCTCCCAACTTGATGATGTCAGAGAACTTGTGACCCTCGACCATCATCAGTCGCTCGTAGTATTTAGGATATTGAGCTCGCACAAAGAACTTCTTCATTTGTTCCTCTTCTAAGGCCGGTCTGACCTTGGCAGCTTCTGACCTCCAACGAGTAGCATACTCGCGAAAGGTCTCTGTTGGTTTCTTCTTTAGGTTCTGGATGTAGAATACATCCGGTGCATTCTCCGTGTTGAACCAGAATCTATCCATGAAGTCCGTTGCCATGCTTACCCAATTAGACCATTTCTTTGGATCCTGGCTGATGTACCAAGACAGTGCATCTCCTTTTAAGATCCTCATGAAGAGTTTCATGCGGATTCTTTCATATTTTCCCACGCCGACCAGTTTGTCGCAGTAAGTCCTCAGATGGACTCTTGGATCACCAGTACCATCGCACGTCTCAAACTTAGGAGGTTTGTACCCCTCGGGCTGTTCGACATCAGGTTGTATGCAAAGATCTTCATAGTTCAGCCCCTCAACCCCTTTAACTCCTTCGACGCCCTGAACTCGATTGGTCAATTTCTTGAGTTCCTCGACCAGATTCCTGATGATCCTATCCTTCTCGTCGGACTCAGGGGTATGCGGTGTGGAATGAGCAATGGTTTCCACATAAATGGGATTATCGTAAGCCTGGAAGTGGTCTTTTGTCTGATCCTGGAGATGTGGAGTGTTATGGTGACAATCATTGAATTGAGCTGGCGGGACTAGGTCCTTGGGGTGATTCGGTTGTTTAGGGATGTTTTGTGGTAAAGTGGGGTTTGGAGCATTTGGGAAGTGGATGTCTGGAACATTGAGGGAAAGTGATAAGTGAGCCAAACTCTTGACTTGGTCAAGTTCCTCTTGGAACTTCAGCAGTTTCTTTTCTAGTGGAGACATACCCTCGTGCAGAACCTTAATACCACGACCATCAATGGTCTCAACATGTTCATCCCTGTTGTCTTTTCTGGTGCCGCTTGCATCTGCCATCTTAGTTTTCCCCTTGCCTTTTTCCTTTGGGAAGAGGAGTAGGAGGAGGGCACTTTGATCTTTCGTGGTAGGCGGATGATGCCAGAATGCACGAGCTAACCTTTGGGGAGGGGAATAATAAATAAATAAAAGCAAAACAAAAGGTAAGGAAGTCAGTGAGGATTATAAAACATATTGCGATAATTTAAACACGTAATGCAAAAGTGTAAAACGCATCCTAAGTTGGGGATCCTCTTTGTGCCCTAGGTAGGCCTAGCGACAAATTAATTTGGAGAACTTGAAATGCTAAATGCCTCATTTTATTAATGATAAAAACGACTCTAAATATGCGAAAAATAATAAAAGTCACTAGTGGCCAATGGCCTAATTACATCAAAGAAGAAAAAATAAAAGACACCCCTATCTACTTCGTCCCAGAAGGACCTTCCCCAGATTCGGCATTCCTGCTCCTTTTGATCAGCTTTCCCAACTCGCGAAGTCCCAGCAGCAAGTAGGTCCTGGATAGATATCCTCCTTCGGCTCCTTCAGCCTTTTGGCAGTCCTCGATCCTCTTGATGAACTTTTCCTCCACCTCGACTATACCTCGCTCCAAGTACCCTAGCCTCTTGTTGGAGCTGATAGCCATATCCGTCCATTCGTCGATCAGCTTTCTGCTGAACGCGTGTATCTGGTGATGATTGTCTTCACATTCACGGAGCCTCTTGCGTAGACTGTTGAATTTAACTTGCGCTTCGTCCTTCTCATCTATGACCCGGTGACCTTGAGCGAATCCTGGCTCAAATTGGCCCTCCATATCTTCTTCTAACCAGCTTAGGTAGAAAGGAGTACAACTGGCATGATAACATTCTGGCTCAATGGTGTCTTTCTCCCGTACAATCTTGCAGTGCCACAAATGTTGGGCTTGGCATTTATGAGGGTCGTCGTCGTCCTGGAAGTCTGCTCGAAGATGTCTCATCTTCTCAACCCTAGGTATAACCTGCCTCCTCCTTGCTTTCCTCATAGCTCGGAGAGGGACGTAAGGGTACGTTCCCCTAAGACCAATCAATATCAGAAATTAAGCGTCTCGGGATCGGATGATAAATCTGTCCGTTAGGAACCATTCAAACATCCACTGAATCTGGTCCTCTGTCAAATTTCCCAGTAACTAAACCCATCCCTCGGCATTTTCCGGCTGAGCGAACATGTCTGGAATATAGTTCATTCGCTTTGGGTCGTGGAAAGCGATATGGTCATCCCATATTCTTCGATGGATGTCTTGTCGGTAGTCACCCCTTTTGCAGGTGTTCCGTGAGCCAAAGCTGAAGCAGTAAGTTGCAACCTTCGAAGTGTTTTTCTCCCCGTTGACACTTTTCTAAGGCTCGATATATGTCTGCAATGATCATAGGCACAATGATGAAGTACTGTCCATTGATCCCCTCCATTAAAGTCTTAGTGACCATGGCCAACCTAGTGTGAATCCTCATCTTCTTTGTCGGGAACACCATTAAACCCAGAAAACAAGCCATGAAAGAAAACCCTCGGCAATGGATGTGCCCTAGAGAAGTGAGGGAGGACTCATCCTGATAAGTGCAGTATGATTTTCTATGACCGAACCTTTCGTACAAGTAATCAAAAGGGCTGTACGAATCCTCTAAACATACCTAGTTCAGATTTTTATTTAGTCCCAACATTTTGAGAATACCCCGGCCTGTGCGATTCTCAGGCATCACCAACCCTGGAGATTCCCAAGCCAAACCAGCCAAACCTCTTATTTCTTCCAGCAGCGGTGTCATTTCATTGTTTCCGAAGCGGAATATTGACCGATCGCAATCCCAGAATAGGGTAGCAGCCTCTATCATCATTTTGTTAGGATGAATATCCAAAAGAGAGGGCACGTTGCCCAAGCGTTTCCTGACGAGTGCTTTGTCGCTGGAGTGAAGATCCTCCAACCAGTTTAACAATTTGAGGTGGATATTGGCAACCATGCCGAATCTGGGGATTTCGTGCCTCATTTCTGCAAAACAAAAAGGGTTAGACCCTTACCCCCACCGGACTCGACTATTTAACATCAATAATTAGCAAAGAGCATTTAGTTCCCCAAATAAATGCACAGAACGTGAAGGCGTCCGTTTGGGTTCCAGGGAAACCCAATGGACTTTGGACAAGGCTATCTAAAAGTCTATTGTGCGGACAACACACTTAGCCTGACTTGGTTTGACCATGATGCATGTAACATTATAATAGAGTAAGGTTTCTATGGGGTTTTAGACCGGTACCCTTGAGCGGACAACTCAAGGGGGAAGGTACGGAACTGTCGACTGCACCGCTGAGCGACTAGTTTTACCGCAAATACGCCTTTTCGAATTTAGGGGGTAGTAATATTGGAATATCACAACCACTCATTGTAAGCGTTGCTATAGGATGTTTGTTTGGAACGAGTGGAGTATGAATGCGGAGCATGATATGCAATAAATATCATTTAAACAAATAGGCATGTATTTTCACGTTGAGGAAAGCGGTAAACAAAGGAAATACAATAGTTACAATGGAAAGCGGTTACAAAGAAAACATGAAGATATGTCAGTTTTGTTCAGGTGAAATAAATACTTGCAAAAATTAAACAATTAACAGCATATAACGGGGAATAGGAAAATGTGTAAGCATTTAAATGAAAACTAAAGGTCCAAATTCACAAAGCAACTTGTAATGGTATAAGCCTAGGGAATATCCCCAGCAGAGTCGCCATGTTGTTGCGCCCCCTTTTTCCTCGCACGGGTGGGGTACAGAGAGATCGGGTTTATGACATTTTTGACAACTCCTTAAAGGAAGAGGTTTAAGGAAGAGTCGCCACCTAACGATTTTTATGGTGCGTTAGGGCACCTAGAGTAAATAACTCATGAACTAGTTTGCGTTACCAGATATTGGGTAAGGGATTGAAGTTATCCCAAGGGAAAGGTGTTAGGCACCCCTCAAGATCCACAGCTGTGGGTCCTAGCCAAGAAGTGTGTGAATTTGGACAGTAAACAAATGACAAGCAAGGCTCACGTAAGAGGGGATTTCAAGTAAATGCTGAAATTGTCAAAAGAATTTTAAAGAATAGTAAAGTAAAATCATTTGAATGAAAATGTCCTAGGTTTTAAATCAATATTGGTCACATCAATGCAATACCCGGTATGTCACACCTCGAAGAGGGGCTACACGTGGTATTAACGCACTGGTCATCATATCCATATTCTACCGTTCCCGCCCCGTTAAGGTATTTAAAACGCGTGTGTTGGTCACGAAGCTTATTGCGTGCTATTACCCGTCCCATCTTATAAGTCCTGGAGGGTATTTAGGACTACTAATCCTACAAGGTGAGTACTAGGTTGAACCCCTAGGTTTAAAGGGATAAAAGTCTAAGCGACATGCATAGCAACAAATAGGACTACACGTATGGGAACACATAAGGGGAAAATAATGGCTCACAGATCCCTCCACAAGTAAACACGTAAATAACACGTATCAAACACAATTAAGGTCTCAAAGTAAGGATTTAAAACAAGAGTTTTTGAGTTGGAAATCAGTATGGTTTCAGCAGTTTCGAAAAGGGAATGCCTTTTTGAAAACTCTGTAATGAAACTGGCATTCAATTTGAAACAGAGTAGTTTGAAAAGAAGAGTGATTACTTTAGATTCCAGTAAGTAACAGAAAAATGCACAGCAGTTCAATGAAGTCATCAGTAAAGCAAATGAAGAACTTTTTAGAAAATTTCAGTAAAGTATGATTTAGAATGACGGAGTGATTCAAAGGAGCGAGTGACTTTTGGAAGATCATGTAGTTTAAAGCAGAGTAGGAGTCAGTAGTTTAAGGAAGACTTTAGTAAAAGGAGAGTAAGTAAACGTTTTCAGGAAACAATAGCTTTAAAAATATAGAGCAGGTATTTAATTGAACAAAATGATTTTTTTGCAAAGAGTGAAACTGCCTCTGAAACCCAGTAATTCGAAAACACACAGAGTAGTAATCTAATAACTCAGTTAAAGAGGAAATGAATGCATGATTTCCAGAATCAGTATTTGAAAATAGTAGAGTAGGAGTTTTTAGGAAACATGGTGAGCTTCAGAAAGAGATAAAACAGGAATGAAAAGCATCAAAGTTTAAGAATTTCAAAAAGGGACTGATTGGTTCTAATACCAGCTAAGTGAAACACGATTAGGTTTTGGTTTTAATAATGTATTAGGCCTAAAGTTTGCCTAGGCGTTTGTATACATTGCCTATTTGTTTAAAGGTGAGCATGCAGACTTAAGTTCCAATTTTAAGAGAGGTGATGATATGTTTGCAGATTGTTTCAACCAATTGACCACATTTTAGCGAGGTTAAGCATGCTGACTAGGTGTTCAACAACTGTAATTCAAAACCAATATGAAGTCCTAACTAGCAGGATATCTAATGCACATAAGTAAATATCCTATAGGCAGGTTTTCTACATGCAATGCTTATGAAGATGTATCATCCATACATTATATCACTTGTTGTAGTTATTAATTGTGGACATGGCTTATAAAATGACAGGAACATAATAGACATGCTGAAAAGAACCTAAACATGATTTCTATTGCATGATATGCATTTCCCAAACAGGATACTATTGCATACATAGGGAAATAAATCTTATAGTCATGATTTCTACCCGTTACTATATTAAACATGCATAACCCCCTACCATATCCACTATCCAGCCCCAATTATTCATTTACAAATTATTACAAACCAAGAATAATAAATTACATCACTTAAAGGAAAATAAGAAACTAATTCTATAGGGAGCCTTCAATCAGGCCCATATCTCCCAACCTCAATCCTTTCGAATTTCATAGCCTTTCATGGTCCGGGTGTGGCAAAGCTCCCTAAGAACCTCGTGGGTCCCTAGCCAGTACCAATACCCAAACATATTTACCAAAGTTTGAAGCATGTACAGTGTGGAATTACCAGCCTCAATGTGTCAAAGTTTTGAGGGAACTCAAGATTCCCTAAGCAATGCTTACACTGAGGGGGTAGAACCTAAGTTTCTAGGAGTAGTGTGAGGTGCTAAGAGTGAGTTTAAAAAAGGGATAGAGTTCTTGAAAGACAGGACCCAGTTGAAAGAGCTTACAAGCGGGAGATTTATTTTAACAGAATAGCTTTTGAAAACAGTAGTAGTATCTGAGAAGAACATATCAGAACAAGTCTAGCAATACGAAGACAATGGGGATTAGGGACAAATAGGTCACATAATAGGCCAGAGAAGATGCATAGATTCAATAAAACTTGTTTAAACATAGTAAATCAGAGAAATTCAGGGGATAGTTAAGCCACATAGTAATCACGAAGAGATGCATAGATTTAGTAAAACTTGTTTAAACATAGTTGACAAATCAGAGGGGTTCATGGAATCAAGAAATGGCCAAGTTTAAACATTACAATAGACACTAACAGGATACATGCATAACATGTACAAATCAAGAATAAACAATAATCCTAGAAGCATTAGCATGTAAATCTTAAAGAGATGAAGCATGGTGAGTACTGAAAGCTAAACAAGAGACTTAATTGCAAGTTGAATAGTAGATGCACAAGTAGAAGAAACTTAGGAATATGATAAACTGAAGCAATAAGAAACACATTGGTTTGGAGGTTGAATCTTAATTAGAACATACCACTGAAAAATAGTAAGTAGAATGAAAGAGCAAAATGAGCACAATGGTTAGCCTTGGCGTATAGCCGGCTAATAGTAACCAAGAGCAAAAGAAAAGAGTAGTAGAGCAAAGAGCTTTGTAAGAATGACAGAGTTTTTTAACACAAGTCTGTGTGTGTGAGAAGCTTAGAACAATGTTATTGTTCGTTCTTTGTTTAATGAAAGAGCATGAGTACTTATAATTGAAAATAGGTGATCAAATAAGGTAAGAATCACAAATACCTGGTAATAAGAGAAGGTAGAATCCAATTAGTCAGAAAATCAATGCACGGTTGTGATGATCCAAAGGGTCATCTTATGTAAAGTTAATTATGACTGTGTTCCGAGGCCCCAAAAGCCTCCATTAATCTCACCTCGATGTGCGTACGCAGCCCGAGCGCATAGCTGGGGAGCCTTTATGTGACAACTGGTTAAAGAGTTGAATTTATGATAATTAACTGAATAAAGTTGACTTTGGTCAACATTTTAGGTAAACGGACTCGGATTCATTATCTGACGGTCCCGGAATGTCCGTAGGAAAATATGAGACTTGGGCGTATTCCTGGAATCGAATTCCAAGGACCCAAATTCGAGAAATGAATTTTTAAAGAAAATTGTTTTCTGAAAATAATAAAGGCTTATAAAATGAACCATGATGTGAAACCTGTGACGCCGGGCCCGTATTATGGTTTCAGGGCCAGGAACAAGTTCAATATGTGTTGTTTAAGTTATTTGTGAGATTTGGTAAGAAACGGACTTGATTTGACGGGTTTCGGATCAAAATGGGGAATTTAGAGTTAATGAAGTTTTGAGAAATCTCATAGAATTTGAAATTTGGTTTGGAATGTGATTTTATGTTCCCGAGGTCCGAATGAAATTCCGAGACCGGGGATAGTTCCGTTATGTCATTCATGACTTGTCTGTAAAATTTAGGGTCGTTCCGGGTAGTATAGGCCGGTCCGGCGCGTTGTTATAAAAATCAAGAACTTAGAAATCCTTAAGTTTGATCCTAGGGGTTTTGAGGGGTGATTATTAGATTTAGCGTTGTTTTGGGTGTTCCGAAGGTTCGAGTGAGTTCGTATTATTAGTTAGAACTTGTTGGTATAGTTGGGCGGGGGCTCGGGTAGGCCCAGGTGCCTCTCGGACACCACACGAGGCCAAAGAACCAGCTGAAGATGCAGCTGGTGCACCTGATCTGGTGTGACTGTAGGTGCGGTTGCCCAGCCGCAGGTGCAGGACCGCTCCTGCGGTCCCAGCCTCGCAAGTGCAAAGGTTCTGCAGGTGCGGGTCCTCTTCCGCAGGAGCGGAACTGCAGGTGCGGTCTCCAACTCCGCAGGTGCGACCCCAGCCCTTCTTGCCCAATTCCGCAGGTGCGGTCCTCGAGCCGCAGATGCGGAATCCCTGTAGGCCAGGAAGTGATATTTCATTTAAACACGGGATTGAGTCATTTCCTCCATTTTCCATCTTCTTCGTTGTGTTATTTGGGAGCTTCCAAGAGGGCCTTCAACCTAGTACTTGAGGTAAGTAAATTCCCTATCTAGCATTAGTTTCAAACATTAATTCCTAGTTAAATTCCCTACTAAATTATCTAAAATCATAGAAATAGGTAGTAATTTTAGGGTTCTTGAGGATTTTGTGATTTTCCATTTTAGGCCATGAATTCAAGTAGAAACCACACATTAATGATCCTTAGGCTTTGGGTGAGTGACCCCTTCGAGAATTTTCGAATTTGAACATGCGGGACCAGGGTTGGAATTTGGGAATTCTTCAAGAATAGAGATTTTAGTAAATAACTAAGATAATTTCCCACATTGTGCATGCATTGATTTAAATTTACACCTTTTTGGCTAGTTGCGAGTCATCAGGTGTAGAGTTCGGAGTTTCGGGCGCAATTGTTGTCCGAAGGGTAGATTCGACACGAAGTGAGTCTCCTTTCTAACCTTGTAAGAGGGAATTGTCCCCATAGGTGATGTATATGCTATGTGTAAATTGTTTGAGGGCTACGTACGCGCCAAGTGACGAGAGTCCGTACATAGTGCCTATCATTGTTATGTCCGGGTAGTTAGGCCCACATCGTGCTTTATATGCTTCCACGTAATGATTTATATGCCTTATATGCTTCCTCGTAATGCCTTATATGCTTCTTGAAATGCTCTATATTATCCATTGTGACGCCATATGTACTATGAGATTATGTTTTGTATAGTATTGTTCCTCTAAGGCTTTATGGATAGTTTTTGAAAGGAAAGGAATTTGTTATGGAAGAAAGTAATTGAAAATATATATGGGATCGGGCCATACGCCACGACAGGTTGAGAGTGATTATGTCTATATGGGATTAGGTCGTACGCCACGACAGAGTTGAAAAGTGTTTGAAACATATATATGTGATCGGGCCGTACACCACGACAGAGTTGAAAAGAAATTGAAATATATATGGGATCGGGCCGTACGCCACAACAGTGTTGAGGAATATGTTTTATGTATATGGGATCGAGTCGTACGCCACAACAGTGTTGAGAAATACTTGAAATACATTTGGGATCGGGTCGTACGCCACAGAGAGTTTAGTAGGTACTTTATGGGAGCGGGTCGTACGCCACGGAGGATCTAAGAATTTGTGATTATTGTTTCGTTCAGTGGTCTTACCCTTGAAAGTGCTTTGATGTTTAGTTCAGTAGTTGTTTGGATTTCTGCTCTTGATGTATACTTGTTGCTTATTTCCTGACATGCCTACTTTATTTCATTATATTCTATCATATGTTATTACTGTTGGACCTTAGTGAGTATCGAGTCGACCTCTCGTCACTACTTCTTCGAGTTTAGGCGGGATACTCACTAGGTACATATTTATTTAATATGTACTCATGCTACACTTCTGTACTTAATTGTACAGGTCCTGAGGCGGGAGCTTCTGGTTATTGTACCGGAGATAGACCCTGAGCTTGTGGACTCGACTTCACGGTGAGCTGCTTCCTCTGGCGGTTCCCAGCAGCACCATGGAGTTTTCACTTTCTTTTGTTATTTTCCCCGTCTATTTCATACAGACTGAGGATTTGTATATATATTACTTCCTTTGTATATTCTTTTAGTATGCCCTCGTGACACTAGTTCCTGGCACACGCGTAGTGTATGTATATATTTTGGGTTTTGGGTTGTACAGGCATGAATATGCTTTATTTTAGCCATGTAGTGTTATGCTTTATTTCCATGTCAAGCTATCATCATGTTTAACTGTTTAAAATTTGTAAATCTTGACTTGTTTAATTAAATGGGAAGGGTAACACTTAGTGTAATTTGTGTGGTGTCTAACCCCGTCGTTGGGCTCCATCACGACCTGGATTAGGATTCTGGGTCGTGACAACGTGGTATTAGAGCACTAGGTTCACGTAAGTCTCACGAGTCACAGGCAGGCCCAGTAGAGTCTTGCGGATCGGTACAGAGATGTCTGTACTTATCTTCAGGAGGCTATGGGTGTTAAGAAACTTCCCTTTATTCATATCCTGTCGTGCAATCTATGATGTACTCGAACTTATTCTTCTATTCTCTCACAGATGGTGAGGACGCGTGCATCCGATGCTTCTGGCCTAGTAGATGTCGTTGCCCCTGCCGCCCGAGGTCGGGGTAGAGGCAAGGGTAGAGCACCTGCNAGCTTTAGAGTTGGAAAAGTTAACCCGGAGTTGACTTATTGGTAAACGAACTCAGAATGCGGATTTTATGGTTCGGATAGCTTCGTTAGGTGATTTGGGACTTAGGAGCGTGTTCAAAATATTTTTAGGATGTCCGGTGTAGAATTAGGCTTGAATTGGCGACGTTAGTATTTTGGCGAATTCCGGTTGATAGGCGAGATTTTGATCCGAGGTTCTGAATGGGATTCCGAGAGTTGCTGTAGCTTCGTAAGGTCATGTTGGACTTGCCCGCAAAATTTCAGGTCATTTAGAGATGGTTTGGTTGGGTTTTTGCTCAAATGCGCGTTTCGGAAGTTTTTGGGAATCATAAGCTTGAATTGGGTGAGAATTTATGGTTTTGATGTTGTTTTTGGTGTTTTAATGGCTCGACTAAGTTTGAATAACCATGTTGGATATGTTGGTAAGTTTGGTTGGGGTCCCGAGGGGCTCGGG
>ML271889.1:1895-22812 GCA_005239495.1 Nicotiana undulata | reverse complement strand
ATATATATATATATATATATATATATATATTGTAAAAGGCTTAAAAATACTTGCAGCGTCAAAAGTCTAATGTTCTAATGTTACTAACCTTTTTCTCTCTCCATAACTTCGCTTAAGCATCACATTAAAGTTTAACAATATATAGAAAATATTTTTTCCTTCCGACTTTAGAAAGTATATTGTGTTAACAAATTCCTAATCTGTCTATACTATATTAAAAGTATAAAGGTTCTTAGCAAAATATCGTTAGCCTTTTTATCCTTTAAAAACAGATTTTACATTGGACAAAATTGTAATTTAAGTTATTTTCCTAATACTTAGGATTTCAAAATCAATTTATATTTTCGGTTATTAAATCTTTCCTAATTGAACTAGGTAGAAAGTTCTAATATTTAAGGCTTTAAAAGTTTTACCTTATATAAATTATTTTTATTTAAATTATGTAATATAGTTATAATTCCTTTCATGTTAACTTTATAAATAATAGAAGACTTTAAAAAAACTAATAATTAAATTATTAAGATTTACAACAGACACAGAAGATCCACTACTATATTAACACGCTTCAGTTACGGTTAGTTCATATTTAACTGTAAAAGTTTGTAAAGGTTTATTATGCATGAAGGTTTGTTAAATATTTTCTTATTTATTAGGTAGAAAGTCGTTAAAATCAATTAGAATTTTAAATAACTTATCCAAATTATTTCATTTTTTGAACAATGTAACATAACAGTTTAGAAAGAATAAAAAACACTAATGACTTACAAATAAAAAGGTCCAAACATATACTTTTCACTATTTGAAAATTTAATTCTTATTGGATAAAGTTATAATTACAGTTAAATAATTAAAAATAAGATACTACTAGAAATTTAAATTAGTACATTATTTCCTTTAATTTTGAAAATAACTAATTATTTTTTTGAATTAACTAACCCCTTGTTTGGAGGGCATTTGCATCTATACCCGCTTTTTGGGTCACGTTTTAACTTGTGCCCGCTTTGCAAAAAAAATTGCAAGCGTACCTACTTTTTCGCGTAACTTCAGCATATGGGGCTGAAGTAGCAAAGGCAATCACGCAAAACTTCAGCATTCTAGTAGACGGGACTGAAGTAGCAAGTGTGCTGAACCAAATGTGCTGAACCAAGTGTGCTGAAGTTTTTGTTTGTAATTGTTGAACTTAAGCATAGTAGCTGAAGTTTTGTTCTCTATTTGCTGAAATTTTTGTTTGTAATTGCTGAAGTTTTTGTTTTTGTAACTGGCGAACTTCAGCTCTAGAGCTGACGTTTTTGTTTTGTAACTGGCGAACTTCAAGTTTTTGTTTTTGTAACTGGTGAACTTCAGCTCTAGAGCTAAAGTTTTTGTTTTGTAACTGGCTAGAGCTGAAGTTTTTATTTTGTAACTGTCGAACTTCAGCTCTAGAGCTGAAGCTTTTGTTTGTAACTGGCGAACTTTGAGGAGGAGAAAGGGGACTCAAGTTGTTTAAAAAGTGGGTACAAATTAAAACTTTTTAAAAATGGGTATAGGTTAAATGGGGGCGACCAAATAGGGCGTCCCGTGCAATTTTTACTTGTTTGGATGGTTGTTACCCGTTGTATCGTATCGTATCGTTATTATAATTACAATGTTTGTTTTGATTGTTACTTAAAATACGTTGTATTGTATTGTATTGTTAAATTCATTGTTACGTAACAACGAAAAGAATCATTTTACGTAACGACTGATTTGGTGTGGTCGGATTGTTACGTATTTTTCATTCCAAATATACCCTTATTTATTACTTATTAATCCTACTTTACCCTTTTCCTTATTTTATTATTTTAGCTCCTAGTCCTACCTAAACCTACTGTCTTCGTCATTCTCCCATAAGAACTTGGTTTGTTCTGCCGCTTTTATATATTAGGATTCTTCCATTGTTCTACTTAAGACAGTTTAAGAACAATTAATTGTGTATTGAATAAGGCACAAATTAATGAGTGGATAATAAAGAACCACATAAAAATGGAGTCTTTGATTTGGTTAGTGACTGAAAATGGAAGAAAGGGATAGTAGCACTCTGTTTCTAACTCTGAAAATTCTCAAACAATTACAACCAATACAGAAGGAGATGAGCTTCGAGCCCAAAAAAAAAAAAAGTGGACCTTATCCTCACTTTGAATATCTAACTTATGATGTGCAACTCTTTTTCTGAATTTTTTTAGGCTGTACAGTTGCCAAGTGATGCCCCCATATCTCCCAATAATAATAATAATATATATATATATAAATCAGTTACCTTAAACTACTTTATGAGTTATTATTGATAATATCTAAAGTTTACTTAAAGGTATTTTAGTAAATTTATCAGTTACAGTACATTATCATACAATCAAACTAAATAATAAAACGATACAATGTATCCAAATATTGTATCTACAATACAATACGATACATTATGAAACGATGTGTAACAACCGTGGGTAATTAGCAAAAGAATCTAATTCAATACTTTTCCAAATTAATCATTCATAGTATGAACCAAAAAATAGACAACCCGGTTATAAAATATTTGTTCAGCATTAATTTTTTTAGACTTTGTATTGTCAATATCAAATATTTAGGGAGTATGTGATCAACCTTTCCATACTCAAATCTTAGACCAAAAGATTCAATTTTCAATTTGTGTTATGTGGCAAATCTTTGTAGAATCGTAATAAAAAAATCATGTTTTATTCACTATCAAGTAAGCAAAAATCAATAACTGTCAAAAGATATTTTTACATAATTTTTCAAAAAATTACAATAAGGCATTTGAAACCTTATGTAAAACAATATACATTAATTTATTGAGCTTGTCGGGAGCAACTTTTATCATTTCAGGAAGTTTTCTTTAATTTTTATTTTTATAGAATTCAACCACATTGTCTAATAATATTTACGTAATTTTAAAAAAATTGTATACTCATTAATATGGGTATACGTGCAAAGCGCGTATCCTAAGACTAGTTATTATTAATAACAAGACCAACAAGAGTTGTGGTGGAGTGGTAAGTACTCCTTCATCCTTAACCAGAGGTCTCGAGTTCGAGCCCCTGGGTATGAAGTCGTCCTTGTTAGGGAACGCTTTACCCCCAAATATGGAACTTTCTGGTGCGAATTCGGATTAGCGAGACCCCAATGTGGGGTACTGTATATCGGGTGAGAAATCAAATTTTTTTTTTATTAATAACAAGTAAGTTATATATAATTAATAATGGTTAAGTCCAAAATACTTTTCGTATAATCCGTACTAAAATTATTAACCTAAGTTATAGTAATGCCCTTCCTTAGCTAACCAATAACGTTACAAATAACTAGCAGTCGTACTCGAGCGATGCGCAATCAGTATTGAAAAATATTAATTAAATTAAATTGTGATCAGACTTATTTGAATATATTAGATCGTATTACTTTAAAGTTTCAATTGCCATCTTACTTGTCAATACGATATACCTAATAATAAAATTATTGTTAAATTAAAGGGACCTATATAATTATTGAATAACATTTTTGTTCTATATTTTTCTCTAAAACACCAAATTTGACTCAAAGAGAGTAACTAATTATTAAAACCACATAATGCATAATTTATTTATTTTAAAGTTTAAATTCAAAACGAAAACTAATTATTACCTAACCTAACTAACTTTGTCTTAAATTTCCAAGTGACTTATTATAAGATTGCCAATTGGCTTAATGTGAAGGCTTTTTCCTCTGCTTTTAATAATATGTAGATATAGATGTTAGTATCCGCGCGATGTGCGGATAATTTGAAAGAATATTAATCTTATGAAGTTTTGTTTTTTTGGTTTCCCACCCGGTGTCCGGTACACGCATTGGAGCCCAACTATATCCAGATTCGCGCCGCGTAGGCCCCATTCGGGGGGAAGCGCTCCCTACCAAGGATTTTTCCATACCCGGGGCTCGAACTCGAGACCTTCGATAAGAGAGGAGCAGTCACATCCATTGCATCACATCTTTTGGTGGTAATCTTATGAAGTTATTATATAGTATAACATTTTATTTAAATAAGTATTAGCTGTTATTTTATCATTTATTATAGTGTACAAAAATATAACAAAAATCAAAGGACACGCGCCATATGGTAATTAAATAAATTATTTGTTCCTTATTTATTCTTTACTAAATTACTAATATGACTTTTATTAACTTGTAAACTGACTTATTGTTTTGTGGTCTTTAATATATAACATAGATATATATATATTTTCTTAATCTAGAAATATTCTAACTTTTTAAATCTCATTTTATTACTTATAGATTAGTTTTTTTTTCATTTGAATTTTACATATAATCAAAATAGTATTATATTTCAATCAATTTATAATTTTGATTTTTAAAAATCATAAACAGATAAGTAATTTCACTATTTTGTCATAAATTTAGGGATATTCTTAATAATTGCTATTTTTGCATTATTTGCCATAAGCAAATGAACTTTTATTTTATCTCAACTCAAATATTTCTATCTATAAATCCGAAATAATATTTTTATCTTAAAATTTGAAATCAAATTAT
Source organism: Nicotiana undulata (assembly GCA_005239495.1). Taxonomy (NCBI): domain Eukaryota; kingdom Viridiplantae; phylum Streptophyta; class Magnoliopsida; order Solanales; family Solanaceae; genus Nicotiana; species Nicotiana undulata. The sequence continues at coordinate 18,255 of ML271889.1, read as the reverse complement.
TTTCTGTATAAGAAAATATTTGAAGTATATATATATATATATATATATATAGGGAGAGAGAGAGAGAGGGAGAGAGACTATCATATTAGGAAGAAACTACTCCCCAATTTAAATTTACAGTTTTGTTTTTCTTATTTTAGTTTTTTTATTTTAGAATAATTTTAAAACTTCAATTTTTTTAATTCAAATAAAGTAACTAATTATTAACAACAAATAATGCATAATTTAAATTTTAAAAAAAAACTAATTATTACCTAACCTAACTAATTTTGTCCTAAATTACCAAGTTGTCTATTGTGAAGCTGCCACTTGACTTAATGTAGAAATTTTTTTCTCCCCTTTTAATAATATATAGATAGATACTATACTAATAGTACCTCTAGAAACTAGAAATAAGCTTGAAGAATGAATTGCCATATTTTCTGCTTAATGTTGGATATCTTTATGTTAAAGGCTCATACATGAAGAAAAACTCCATCTATACTTTTTTGTGCCTGTTTTATTTGGGTTAGATTTGTAATATCAATCCAATAATACCTAAAAGAGATAAACAAACCCAACAATATTTTGGAGAGTTATACTTCTCGGACAATGAAAATGAGGTAGCACAACTTTATTGCCTTAATTATACAATTGGACTCGGGCGTAACTAGTTGTTAGATATAAGAATTGTGGATGCGATTTTTTTCGATTTAGTACTAGTTTTGTTTTACCAGCTATATTCATTTATAAGTAGCTCATTACAAAAATTGGCCAATTCACAAAATATTATTAATATTCGCCAAATATTATTAATATTAGCCAATTAGCTATATGTAGCAAAAAAAGGTCAATTTTTTGTTTTCTTTTGAGTGAGTGTTATTAGAATAGATTGGGTACATCTTATGGAGCTTGAATCTCAGTTTTGGGATGATTTGGTAAAGTTTTAAGGTGGTTTGAATTGAAAATTCGAAGTAAAACTGAACATGAAAAAAAATGATGTGTGTATCACACTGTGCATCAATTGTGTATCACATATGTATCATATTTGTATCAATTATGTATCACATGTATATCCATGTTTATTTGTGTGCGAGATACATGCGTGATACATGTTTGATATATGTGTCGTACAAGAATTTTTTGAACTTGATTTAATTACGAATTTTGATACAAAACCAGTCCAAATCACATCCAATCTTCCTCAAATTTTGTATACCGACTTATGTATATGTTTTCAATGAATTTCAACTATACCCATTGAAAGTATTTCTTTTTTGCTTAGATTTTTGGAATATTATATATTTTTCTATATTTCATCACCTTATTTGCAACCTCATTCATGAAATTTTCTTTCCGTCTTGCATCTAATGTTGCTAATCACGCTTAAAAATATGGAAGAAGATTCTTACATGTGATTCTTTGAAAGAAAAGACCTTATTTATTTAATTTTTAAAATTTTATATGTGTTTGACTAGTTTTAATAAATTTATAAAATATTAGCCAGAGGTTGGTAAATTTATATTTACTTGGACATTTACGTAAGTTTCCTTTTTTTTTTCCCTCCATCAATTAGTACTATTGTATTGTATTGCGGTTTGGTCGATCCAAGTCCACACCAGCGTGACTAGTCGAAGGAAGTAACATAACAATGTGGATGCATTGACCAGCTGACCATTGCCTTTATTATCAAATCATTTATTGAATCCAAAGAATCTTCTCGTCTAGTACTATATAATATAAAAATCCTCCGTCCAAGTAAAGACCCAGGCCCCATCGTTAAACCCAAGGCAACGTTTTTGCTCGTCGGCGCCGGCGGCCTACAAACTGATCTGAACCGGAGATAGCTTCGGAGCTTTCAAATTTCCGTGCTCTCAATTGTTGTAAAAGTTTGGTTATGAATTAAGGTAGGCGGTGGAAATGGAAAGAGTATTCAGTAAGCTTCGGAATTTGGATGCTTACCCTAAAATCAATGAGGATTTCTATAACCGTACGCTTTCCGGTGGTATTATTACCCTCGTCGCCTCTTTAATTATGCTCGTTCTCTTCGTCAACGAGCTCGGTACGATTCCAGCATTCTCATCTCAAATGTTCCTTTTTATTGATTTGTTAATTAGAATGAAAATAGAACAGACTTGACGTAAAGGATTTGTCTAGCGGTACCAATTAGTTTGGGATCGAGGCGTTGTTAATTGATTGGTTCTATATTTCCATTTTGTTTCCAATGACTTTAGAAACTTCCAGAACTACAATTTCGTGATGTGATTTGTACATTTATATGATTTATGCTGTGCGTCATTAATTGCTTTAGTGAAGTGTTATGTGTTGCTTTAGAGGTGGGTAAAGATTTAAACATGTCCGGTTTAACCTCTAAGGTTCTTAACGCTGAACCCACTGCACTTCCAGAGTTTCATATGTTTTTGAAATTCTGTGGATTTCGCATACATATCTATGCTCTATGTTAAAAATACTGGATTTAAGAACCAAGGCTACTGTGTATAATCAAGGGAAATGATTGTCTATTATTACATCTATCCCATCTCTCCTAAACTTGTTAAAAAGGATTTAGTGTAATGTAAATAGAGGATGCTATACTCTTCATAAAAAAATAGAGGATACTATACTGTGAGATTGTAGTTTTTGATAAGGAGCTGTGAGATTGTAGTTTTTGATAAGGAGCTCTGAGATTGTAGTTATGGAATGTTATTACATTGTTATCGAGTTTTTAGCGGTAAGTAAGAGAAAGAATCTCTTTATTGAGTAGGATTGAAGTACATGAATCACATTATTATTTTTGCATTGTCCACTTGCTAGGCAACTGGGGAACTTGTTTTTGAGCATGTTTGGGGCCAATTGGTTGATGCCACTGTCAGTGAATGATCTTTTCTGCTTCTAGATGGTTTGTAACTGCAGTAAGAAAGATCTGAGAAAGATTTGGAGTACTTTTCCAGCATGTATATGTTGGATTTTACCAAAGGAAAGGGATCAGAGATGTTTTGAGGGCAAAGTTATAGCTGTACCTATATTAAAATATAGGTCTTTATGTTTAGTGATATCTGGTGCTAGTGCTTCCGAGGGAAATAATATGGTAGACTTCATTAGCTCATGACAACATTGATATTTTGTACAATAGGACCCCGTTTTTGTAATTCTCAACGCCGGCTTAGTGCTGTGTAGTCTATGTAAATAATTTTTTGGCTTGCTTGGAAAAAGAAAGAGGGGCCTACTTATGTGGGTGTACATTTATGAGGACGTGCACCATTTTGGTGATTCAGTACGACCGAATTTGACTTGTCAAACTTTTTTTTGTCCAAAAAAGATGCAACTATCATCTCGAAATATGTTGACAATTGGCTGAAGTACTTTCAAGTTTTAACAGATGAAGAAGATTGTAAGTTTCCACAAAGAGATTAATCTCAAGGATTTAGGAATTATAGTCTCAAGGTTCTGGGGATTACCATTTAAAGCTCAATAGTTTTTTGATAGTTAGCTTTAAACTTAAGATTCAATGGTCAGCTGATGTCCTAGATACATGGATAGCAGTTTCTGACAACTCCTAAACATAGATGTTCTTTCTTTTTTTCTCCTTTTCTTGGGCCTTTCACTTTTGTGGACGAACAAATACTTTTCTGCTTAATTTTACCAGGCATGATAGGATGCTCAGAGAATCTTTTTTGATAAATACAGAGTTTCATAGAACTTGCAAAGGTTTTATTGTCCCTATTCGAAGAAGTATTTCATTTGCATCTACTGTTACTTCATGTGCGTGGGTGCGTTAGTAAATGATTTTATTCATAATTTTCTTAGTTTAATCTTGTTTGAAATTTTTTCTGGTTCATCAAAAATGTGAGTTTCTCTTTAAAAACTTTCCATGGTTTAGAGTTGTTCCAGATTTTTTAAACTTGAAGATCTTTTAAAAAAAAAAAGTTGAACTTGAAGTGAAAAAGCATATATCACAGCATAGCGACTCCGTGGGTTACTTCAAAACTTGAACACTCCCCTGTTCACATAACAACCAGAATTTTTTCTTGATTAAATAAATGGCAACCAGAATTTCTTTTTCATTGATCTTTTCCACTTCTCGATTTGCAGGATTGTATATCCACAGTTATACTGAAACACAGCTCATTGTAGATACTTCAAGGGGAGGAAAATTACATATACATGTAAAGTTCACTGCCTTCTTAAGATGTCAATTAAAACTTCATAATATGTGATCTTTGAGAGCATTTTTTTCTTTTCACGTTTTGAGATTTTATGCTTTCTATGAGAATATTGGTTTTATTTTCGGCAGATATAATAGCTGAAAGCGCCTTTTCAAACCAGCATGCTTCAGAAAAATCTGCCTGCGAAACTTAAGTTTTCTGTGGCTGTAGATGTAGACTTAATATATCTTTTGTTCTTCAAGCAGTTTGATATCACTTTTCCAGCTGTTCCATGTTCGCTGCTCAGTCTTGATGCCAGGGATATTAGTGGAGAAGAACATTTTGACATAGTATGTGATCCACATAATCTTACATTTTTATTGTTTTTTCTTTTGCTTCTACTATAATTATTATGTCGCGTTTCTTCTCAAAGCCTCATATTATTTGTTTCACTTCAAAAACTTGCAGCGACATGATATATTCAAAAAGAGGATTGACTCCCATGGTGCTGTTATTGAAGTCAGACAAGATGGAATTGGTGCTCCTAAGGTTAATTGGTGATTGATATTATATGTTTTTGCAGTATTCTGCTGCTTATTTGAACATGAAGGACTGCATTCATGAATGTTTTGCTATATTCCTCTGCTTATTAGTCCATATGATTCTGCTATGGATTTCCGCATTCATGATATAATACTTTGCTGCATTTTATGGTGTCGGCTATCTTAATGCTTTAGAGGATAGTGATGCTTCATTATGATTCACTTGCATACCTGATCTCCTTCCATGGGTGTTGTAGTGAAGGGCAAGTATGCTGTGTAGCCTGGTGATTCAGATCTCGCATTTGTCCTGTTTGTTCTATTCTTGTTTAGATTTACTGTATGCTTATACTTCACTAACCCTATTGTGTTCTCTCTCTCTCCATTTGTTCCTATGTAGATCGAGAGGCCTTTACAGAAGCACGGTGGCAGACTTGAGCACAATGAAACATACTGTGGTTCATGCTTTGGTGCAGAAACGGTACTTTTCAACTTCAGTTAGGCTTCTCTATTTTTTCCTTCAATTAGCGTAGATACTGGTTTTTAATGGTATTATTCTAAACCTATCCAATGTACATTCCCAGAATGGTGAACATGAAGTTGCCATGATAACAAGAGAGGGAGTAGCCTAGTGGAAAGGGCCTCCTCCCCCAACTGTGAGGTTGGGTGTCCGAGCAACCATTGGAGCAAAGTGGGAAGCCACTATTTGGCTTTGGGGTAGGAAGGTCTGGGTGCTGCTGTTTACAGTACTAAAAAATAAATAAAAAATTCACGATTTGTTATGATTTGTTACAGCTAAAGAACCTTGAACTAGTAATAAAGGGTATGTTTTTATCACTGTTGTCATCGCAATCACCTAGTGAACCACTTTTGTTGAGAATGAATCACCTAGTGAACCACTTTTCTGTCAAAGCTTGTCCAAAGGACAGAAATTAGTGGTACCTATTAAACTAAAAACCCCATAAAGGACCGAAATCATGATTAGATGGTGCTAGATCAGTATAACTACTTGGCTGACATGAGGGTGAAAGATGGCCGCCACTATGAGAGAAATGGTTTTTATTCATTCCCTAAAATCGCTCACTGGGTCTCATTTTCTGAGTCAATTGGTTTCTTGCTGGGTGAAATTCTTGCTTCTTTGCTTTCTGTTCTCTGGAACGGAGGCTGCTGCAGCTGGTCTGTGTTTGAACTCTTATTTTCACTGACAGATTACCAATTTATCCCTTGTAAGAACATAGTGCCAAAGACTATATTCCATATAATTTACATTTGTTTCCCATGTCTTTTGCAGGCAGATGATGAATGTTGTAATTCATGTGAAGAAGTTCGTGAAGCATATCGAAAGAGAGGCTGGGCGATAACAAATACTGATTTAATCGATCAGGTTTACATTCATGTTCAAATCATACCTGCTCTTAATTAATCCACGGTGGCCACTTTTTCTAGCTGAAATCAGAACATTAAGTACATAAACAAGAGTAGGCACATTCAATTTTGACTGTTATTAGCATGTGGCCGTTGACTTCAAAGGCAGAAAAAAATTGTTGACAAATTGTCAATTTAGTGTTGTCAAGTCATGGACAAGCTTATTTCAACTAGTTTATTTTGTGTTAGCTTGTTGCTTCACCACCGTAAGTAAGGGGTTTGGGGTAAGTTGGAGACAGTCTAAATAAATAGTGAAAGAGAGTGCATAGTAAAATTGTTCAACACAATATAGTGGGAAGGTAGAAGTTTTTATTTTGCATAGTGGAAAGGATGAATGGAATGGAAAGCTGCAGAGGACGTGCTAATAGTTTTATTATATTTATTTATGGCAGAAGGATATTGACTTGGAACTAATGTTATTAACCTACTTACTCATCGGTGGTCATTTTTTAACTATTCTGATGTTGTTTATTTGATATTTTAACTTGTAGTGTAAAAGGGAAGGTTTTGTCCAAAAGATTAAAGACGAAGAAGGTGAAGGATGTAACATCCATGGATCTCTAGAGGTCAATAAAGTGGCTGGGAATTTTCACTTTGCTGCTGGCAAAAGCTTTCACCAGTCAAGCTTTCAACTCTTCGAACTGATTGCCTTACAATCAGATACTTATAATGTAAGATGACCTTGAATCTAAGTTACTTATAAAAATAAATTGTCGTCTTATAACTTTGATCTATTTAGGAATGTTGACCAACACTCAATTAACATCTTTTTTATCTCATACAGATCAGTCATAGGGTAAATAAGTTGGCTTTTGGCGACTCAATTCCTGGAGTTGTAAATCCACTTGATGGGTAATTTCCTTACTCTCTGCAGACTCTACTATGTGTCGCCTTGTGCTCTTAGCTATAGTTCAAAGTTACTTGCAGTTTCCTGGGTATCTTGAAGTTTAACATGCATTTCCCAACTTGTATGTCAAGCTTATTTACAAATTGCAATTAGCACGTGAAGAAGGAAAACCTTTCAGCTTAGAACATTGATTGTCCATGTAATTACAATTTGGCACATCCGTCTTTCTATTCTTGCTAAACAGCGATAGTTATTATATTTTCTTTACGTTTATCACATACCCTCGATCTCCTTTTCCACCCTCTCCCTGGGGAAAATAAAAAATGGAGAACATATCATTTCCTTTCTTATTTTATCTTTTTCACTTGTATATATTGCCTGAGAAATTTTGGTTCTTTTACCTTTTAGGGTTCATTGGACGCAGGAAGCACAGCATGGAGTGTATCAATACTTTCTAAAAGTCAGTGTTTGTGTGATATAGCATTCTTCCTTTCTGTTTCTTTCTCCTCCTGATTTGCATGCATATGTGTATTCTTGATAAAAGTGAATCTGATGTTGGAAAATGGCTTGAGGCAGAGAAGGAAGTAAAGTAACATAATTGAAGTGAAAAAAGCACCATGCACTGGAGAAGCATGGAAACTCAAGATTGTGAATATCAAGTTTCTATGAACCCAAGACTATTCCTTTAGACGTAAAGCTGTGGTAGGATTGAAAATTATGTAAATAGTTGCAAATCTGGCTACCAGCACAGTTTTTTGTGCTGATGAATATACTGTTACCATTCTCAAAAAAAATTCAGTAGTTTTTAAAATAATAATCCAGATGGCTGAACTTGATGCATAAGTGGTGCCTTAGTCTAAGACAAAAAAGTACACTGTAAATTTATGTTAATTGCGTGTCATTACGGTGTTTAATTACTACAAATCATTAATTAACACCTTGGAAGTAAATCTTAGTTGCTATTGTAAAAACCAAAGAAAAATATAGAAAAAAAGAGGAAGCAAAATTTAAAGGAATTCATTTTCATGCTTCGTGGTCTGTGGATGTTGTGTTGCCGGCAGTTGGCAAGAGTTACGTTGAAGACAGACACCAACTGTTGCATCGTGCCACAGAACTACAGAGAAAAGCACAACTGCGACACAACAGATGAATATCTTCTACCTATACTGTGATTTAAATGGAATTAATTGGCAAAAATTAAACTTTCTGTTTTCAAAGCTGAGAATTAAGAGTTTGCTCAGTATGTCTGCTGGTGTTTCAGGTGGTCCCTACAATATATAAAGGTTTTAGAGGCCGTACTATTGATTCAAATCAGGTATTTTGTAGATCTTTTTGAGGTGAACATTCTTTCCTGGATTTTTGTCAGTCTTTGTAATATGAAGGACATTGGTTATGTATAGTTCTCAGCGACCGAGCATTTCAAGAGTTCAGAGATTGGTCTTTTCCAATCACCTCCTGGAGTTTACTTCTTTTATGACCTCTCTCCAATCAAGGTAAAATCTTCTGCATTTTCCCCCCTTTTATTCCCCTTTCTAAGTTATTTTTTAAATTTATATAAGTAGGGCTCGGAAATGATGGATTTAAATATGGTTGGGAGGAGTTTCCCTTCTTTATTATATCAATAAAATATCCCAATTTGAATAATCACAATCATGAACATGAAGCATGAAGGTGAAAGCTTCCCATGAGAGACTACGAGATATTTGTAATATGGTTAAATAGAAAAAGTAGCACAGCGCAGGAAGTGTGATAGCCTGGTAAGGCACATTATGAGTTCGAAACTTGCTGTGAACCAAAAAGGATCAAGGGAAGAGGGGAGCGTCTATTATCCACCAATTTTTGAAGCCGATAATCGCGCTGTTATCGGTTATTAAAAAAGAAAAAGGAAAACGAAGTTTTTTCTCTTTTCAAAAAGTGGTTAGATTTTCTATGGGAAAAGGGGGATTATTCTTCCAATTTGGTTACTTGTTGCAGGTGACTTTCACGGAGCAGCATGTGTCATTCTTTCATTTCCTCACCAGCGTTTGTGCAATTATTGGAGGTAACTCAATTGTCTGATATAGTATTCAGATGACCTTTCTTGTATTGATGTTACTCGTGATTGTTGGTGGATTATGTCATTCTTTGACTTCCGAAGGGAGGTAGAATATGAAGTTCTTAATATTATGGCCCCATGAAGAAATCAGGGGAAACTGGACAATTGGAAGTTCTCTTTTGAGCTGCTCTAGAGAGATCTTCCAAAATGCAAACAGGATTTGGTTCAAGCACCAGATATCAGTTTTCCCATCATTGGGAATTATGCTTGATTTGCTTTAAGCTTGACTAGTTACATTGCCTTTTCAGTTTGCTCTTTATAAATTGTGAAAATGGTAAATCTGAAAAAGGGCATATATAAAAATGAGAATGTCTATATTGTTTCAAGCCATCTTTCTTTGTGCAATTTTCTCTTCGAGAAATCAGATTTTGCTTTATACAAGATCTGGCAACATTTCCTTGTGAGTAGGGTGCTAAACAGAATTCTGTCCCCAACTTTGTTTATTGAAATTTTGCTTCCTGTTTCGTTTCAAATCAGCAGTGTCTTTAGTTGTTGCCCTGGTCAACCAAGTGGTGAATGTTCATTTTTTAAAATCACTTTGTATATATTCTTTGCTTCTCAGTGTTAATTTCGTACAACCTACAGGATACTTACAACATCGTTCTTACCATTTAATTCAGGTGTCTTCACAGTTGCTGGAATAGTAGATGCATTTATTTACCATGGTCAAAAGGCGATAAAGAAGAAAGTGGAACTCGGGAAGTTTGGGTAATGACACTACTGCAAGCTAGCGCTTTATCATTCTTGACTTCGACTTCAGGTCTTCAGCAGTAGCTAGTGCATACTACTGGATGTTTGTTCATTTCTCTCCGTCCTTGGCCCTTCTTTGTTTGGTTATTTATTATGTATAAGCCTTCCAAAAAAAGGAAGACATATGCATCAGGTTCATAGGGTAAAATACGTTAAGGGAAAAATTCCACAACTAACTTCTGTATTTCCTGCTGCAGCTCATTCTCATTGTGCTTCGTATTTCACCTGTGAGTTAGATGATCTTAGGTATTGTACTTACTGTTCAAATGAAAAAGATGATATTTTTGTAGCTTGGACTGAATTTAGCATGCTGAATTTTTCCCCAGAAACAGAGAGTAAATTGTAATTGTCGAGTGGTATAAGTTGACTTTTGTCCACTGAATTGTGTACTTTTAGGATGTCCACACATGAGCCTGAATGTTAGCAGCGTACAATCGGCCCACTGATTCATAAATGCAAGATTCTTGGAATGCGATTTTCAGTTTTGTACTTCTTGGTACATTCAGTCATGCAACTAAGCAGCAAATCTAAAAGAAGACACTTCAGAAATTAATAAATCGGAAAGGAAAAAAGTTTTTGTGATAGCGATCCAAGATTTAAATTTTATGGGTTTAACTTTTACGTTTTTAGCATAGAATCCATTATAATCTTAAAGTTATGGGTTCTTCCCTACTATTTATTGCAATCCTGATAAGTTTTTACACATGAATTTATGCTCTGCATCGAAAGTTATAAGTTCAATTGAATTCCTATCTATAACCTTTTCCTCCTCTGGTCTTAAGTTGTTGCAGATTTTGGTCCGACATTGTTGAAAGTTATGGGTTCAATTGGACCCCTACCTATAACCTTTTCCGCCTATGGTCTTAAGTTTTTGCAGATTTTGGTCCGACATTGTCATTCTGCAATAACTATTTCTTCGTGATTTGGCTCATTTGTGAAAGAGCGGGAACCAAAAAGCAATAAAACAAAATAAAAAAGAGCAACCGACAAAAAATGTTGCTGCCCAGGATCGAACTGGGGACCTTCAGTGTGTAAGACTGACGTGATAACCACTACACCACAGCAACCTCAACATGTTAATGGAAGCTTCTCTATAGTAAAGATTCTCTACTTCCAGGACATTAGAAGAGGTACATAACCTCAGCTTAAGTTTCCACTTTGAACTTGAAAAAGAGGAAAAGGAAAAAAGGAACCACAATCCATATATTTTCAGTTATAGCCATATTGGGTACTAATATAAGGAATCTAGGGGATGTGGGCTAAATCCCGATAGCTGATTCTCAATGTTTGTTTGTTTTCATTTTCATTTTGTTTTTCATCTTGTGTTTTTTCCCCCCTATCAGTAGTAAATAACTCAAGGTTTATATTTGGAGAACAATAAGAAAAGAGAAGCAAGAATGATTCAGTAGTTCTATATGATATAAGATGATACTGATTTTCGGAAAACTTAATGATTTTGTTGGCTTCCACTCGATCAGAAGTAGTTCAGGTCAATCTTTTTTGGACATAAAATTGAAGGGGTTGTGCTACTTGAACTAATAATCGATGAAAAAACGATTCCATCCTCAGATGATTGTCTATGTCATTACAGTCACCAATTTATAACTCCATAAGATGTTTCAAGGCCAACACACTGTTGAAGTAGTAATATAGGTCGACAAATCTGCCAGACCTGCCCTTATGAAGGGGTAAGTTGTATTTATTCTATAATTGCCAATAAATATCAAACAGTGCAATACATAGGCGAAGTTACAAGGACAGTAAGCACTGTAGCGACATACTTAAACAACAAACAATAAGTGTGAAAGAAAGCTTCAACGGGTTTAATAGCTCTTCTGGGGAGCTATTAGCTGAATCTTCCATTAAAAAGTGATCTGAATACAAGCAAGAATACTCAAATCGAAAACTGAGTTATTAGTGTGAAAGAAAGCTTCAACAGGTTTAATAGCTCTTCAGGATCTGATAGCTCTTCTGGGGAGCTATTAGCTGAATCTTCCATTAAAAAATGATCTGAATACAAGCAAGAATACTCAATTCGAAAACTGAGTTAAAAGGAGAAGGCTGCACTGACCATCAGAGAAGTTAAATCCACAAGCATTTGAACTGATTGCAACACATTTTACAGTGTCTTTGCTTTTCGACTGCTTGTTAAAATGAACCCTTTGCAACGTAACACAGGAAATAGGTTGAATGGTAACGACTACATCAGCCAATCAGAGAATTCACAGATGAAGTTCACTCATATTGCAACATGAGAACATGAAGATTACCTTTAATTTTCACTGACAAGCCTTGTTACCATTAAATTTCCCCAGCTTAACTCCCTCACTCAATATAGAAACTTTGCTGACAGATTCTGCTGACATATTTCCAGACAAACACTCTTGACATAACATCCACAAATCTATCCAAGATTCAAGCTGCTTGTCAGCTCAGCAGTAAGCACGAAGAAGCAAGTATATACCTTTATACCATGCTTGGCAAAAGGATTGCAAAGGGGCTGCTGTATCGAGGCTTGCTAATTTTTCTCTGCACATGAACAGATGACTGATGAGAGTTAAAGAGTGATCCTACTCCATTCATTCAACTTCTGAGGGGTTGAAAAGTTAACCCGGTCTCTTTTTATTTGCTACCATGCAAGGTAAATGATTCCTTTCCTTCCTCTTTCAGATCCACTCCTATTGGCCATCGCAATTTTCATCTCAACTGCGAAAGTGCTAGGATAATCAAAAGACACAACCAGCACTAAGCTTCGGTAACAACTTTAAGTAATTAACAATTTTTATTACTTGCCTGGAGAGGTAAAAACATTTCAGAATTGCATCTATACCTCAGAAGTTAACTTCAAACCATCAGCTTCAACTCTTCTCTTCTCTTCTCTTCCGGGCAAGATATTCATGATACTCTTCCAGCTCTTTTTCCATTTTCTCAATAAATTGACTTGTATGCTCCAATGACTGCTCATATCGATACTTTTCTAAGGCCTACAGTTTTACAAAGCCAATAGTAAATCGTCTATTGAATAAATTCATTTAATTTTCACATACAGGTTGATTCAAGCACGACATCACAAGAAAAAAATGCATACATCACCTTGTCTTTAGATAGAGTATCTGGAGGAGACATGACGTCTGGTTGAACATAATTTTTTCCACGATAGAAAATTATGGTATTGTCTGGTTTAATATCAATAACAATACCTCTGCTCAACCGAGTCAGCTCTGCAGCATACTCATGAACCTGCCCAGGCTTGCAAGGCTTGCAAACAACCTTAACTGTCTCATGTTTCTTCCAGTGAAGATGCATATTCAAAACAACCCCTCCAAATACTCCTCGCCTTCCAACCGGTACATAATTTTTCTTTTTCTCACCAGTGCGCTTTAAGTAAAACTTCTCCTCTTCAGTTAAAATTTCAGGATCATGCGGTTCATCTGGAGCTTTAGGTACCTCAAATTTTCTCAGTTTCTCAATCAACCAAGCTTCCTTTCGTTTTGCCTACAAAATATATGCAACAACCAACATTAAGAAGTCAAATTTCAACACTCTTCTTCTTTTTCATCAGTTTGGACCAACGCAAAAGAAAGCGATACAGTTTTGGCAAACATGCCAAAGCAACATTGGCCTGATATACATGGATAAATGATTCTCCGAGATATCAGAATCAGAAACTAGAGCAAGCAAGACAATATTGTCAAAAAATAATCACATACAATTTTTTTTTCTCAAACTTCTTTTTTAGAAAAAAACGTGCAAGTCATGATGACAGAAGACCATTCGAATGATTGGTAATATTAACCGGGAAAAATTACTATATAGAGGCAAAACTGCTCAACATAACTTAAACATGGATATCATCACCCTTAATGGCTCTGACCTTCTCAAGTTTGTATCTGATCCTAACTTCAGGATTTGGAGATCTCATTTTCTTCTTTGCCTTCAGTCTGTAAAGTCTGAGTTCATTCAGTTTTGCTTTTTTAGACATTTTAAACTTCTTCACCACACGCTCTGCCTTTGCCTGACCACCACTTTTTCCGATTTCTTGACCAAATCTAAATCTGACAATGCCTTCTTTTGTATTCAGCTCTATCGATGGACTAGAGAACTGTCTCGCATGGACCTGTTTCAAAACGATCTCACGAGACCCAGAAGTTAATGAACTTGGCAATGGCAAAGCAATGGTTGCAGGATCTTGACATGGTAATCTACGAATTAATCTCATTTGGTGATAGTTTCTGGAAATTGAGGAGTTGACATGACTACGAAAACATGTAAAGGAAGTTGCTTTATTCAAATATGCACGATTTGGAAGAATTCTTCCAGAGTGACAAAACATAAGAAGAGATTCCCTGCATAAATGGAAAAAACCAATTAGCAGATAAATTGCAAATGCTCATATTATAAATAACTAACAGAAAATATAAAAGAAATGTTTTCACCAATTTATAACAACCTATAGCATTGGGCCAAAGATGGAACTGTTGAATAGCCTCAATTCAAATAATTAATGTTTTTAATGGGTACCGATAATTCATTCTAATTAAGAGGAAAATAATTCCCCCTTCCATTTGACAGATGAAGAATTTCTGTTCTTATTGGAACAACAACAACAATTACAACAAGTACGCCTCAGTCTCAAACAAGTTAAGATTGGCTGTATGAGTCCTACTTCTCCATTTAAGCTCAACTCATGTCATCAACATGACAAATTATCTTCTTATTGGAAACTAATATAAATTCTGTATATTAGTACTAATTAAAAACCTAGGTACGAAAGTGGCTGTAATGAGTACCTTGAGACGACATTGAAATTGGAATGGCTGAAAATGGAGCTCCAAAATTTGAGGGAAGAGTTTCGAATGTATTTCTTTACTGCAAACATGATCTTCACCGCGGCGAATTCTGGTTGCTCAGCCACTCTCAGTTTACTCTCTCAGCTGCTGATTTTTTGACCGGCCAAACGCACCAGCCCGCCCCAAGAACTATGGACCCCGGTTTCAAATTGGGCTATTGGGGTCCTGGGGTGGCCTTGGCAAAGCCATTAACAATTAATGTTGTCGTAGAGATGACACCAAGTAGCTACTTTAAAGAACAGCTATTTAAAAATTAGTCGGTGCGTCCTTAATTTCAGATTTTCAGTTTAAATTTTAGGATAAAAATATTTTTAATTGTTCTTAAGTTAAGTTTTTTAGTTTAAAAATTCAAAATACAATAGTACTGACTAATTTTTAAATAGTATCCCTGAGAATGACTATCTGTGCGCTTGCCCCATTAATGTCTTGTCCATAAGTGCTTTCATGTGTTTAATCTTTAAGGGGTCGTCTACAGGGTGTATAAGAATAGTACTGAATATGGTGAATTAGTAATACTAAGATTAGTAATGCTGAGATTAATTATGTCATAATTAATTATGCTGAAATTATTTCTTATCGAATATTTGGTTTTAATATATTAAAAATAAAATAATTGCATATCTTAAAAAAAAAAAGTTATTTGTTTACAAAAATACTCCACATTCTTTAGCTTTGTATGCTTTCTTTGCAAAGGCTTAGAAAATATTTTGAAAGGACAACTCTATCTTTAACATTCTTGTCCATGAATTGAATTGTGTTGCTAAAGCAATGTATAAGAATAATATTGAATAGGGTATATAATTAATATAAGTACTAGATATACATAGGTTAAAAGATATCATCAATAAAAAAAAATTAATAATACCAAAGCTAATACTTTACGTGTATTATTTTTGCTAATACATCCTACAAACGACCCATACATATATCACTTATTAATACCCTTCGTCTCAATTTATTTATCTGTGTTTGAATGTACACCAAATTTAGGAAAGTAAAAAAGGATTTTTGAAACTTGAGGCTTCAAATAATTTATAAAATTTTTATTTGGTTAGAAATCATCTCAAAGCAAAATAGAAAATTTAAGATTAAATAAGAGTAGTTTTTAAATAAAGAAATACGATATTTTCTTGGGATTGATTAGAAGGAAAATATGTCGTCGTATAGATTGAGAAGGGGGTATCTAATTTTCTTCTAAAGGACTGCATTATTCTGTTTGAAGAGCATCAAAGAATAATCCTTCCCGATTGGAGCAGTTCTGCTTGCGGAGAACATAACTAGAGTAGTAATTTATTTTGTTCGTTCTCTCCAAACTATAAGAGGTCGATGTTGTCGAGGTTAATTAATTAGTTGGTGGACGAAGTCATGTCTTGATCCGTGCTAGTAATACGTGGGATCATTCGATGTGTTTTTAAAGCTGTCGTTGCCTTATTGACTTCATTAAAAAGAAAGAAACAAAATTATAAGCAATAATCTGGCTAGCGATTACCATGCGCACATGGGGGAAGCTACATTAGGGTAAGACCACCCTGTTAGAAATCTGTATTTGTAAAATAATTATGGAGAAAATAAAATAACATAAACAGAAATGTAAACGTAATGAAAAATCAATTCGAGCCCACTGAATTCACAGTGTTTCCTTAAGGAATTTAATCCCTTCCTAGTACCCAAGGTTATGGATTATTTCCTCCCAAGATAGAACGAATTACACACTGGTGTAGTGGTATTTC
>ML271888.1:36309-92258 GCA_005239495.1 Nicotiana undulata | reverse complement strand
CGAATCACGGGTCCGGATCCGTTTGCCAGAAATGTTGACCAAAGTCAACTATATTCATTCATTTATTATCAAAAACTCATTTTTCATCAACTTTTCACATAATAGCTTCCCGGATACACGCCCGGGATGTGCATGCATATTGAGGTGAGACTAACGGAGACTCTCAGAGCCTCGGAACACAGATAAGGCTTAAATTACATAAGATGACCTTTTGGGTCACCACATATAGTGAAATGGGTGGGGGAATATGCATGTTTAGCTTCCATAATGGGTAGAGAACATGTTCATAGGATTTATTTACCTATTTGTGCAATAGAACAACTTGTTTAGGACATGCACTGCATATCTTAGAAATCCTGTTTTTTTAGGTCTTTCACTTTCAGCATGTCATTCATTCCTCTCATGATCCTGATCAATTAATAATAAACAAATAAACTGTCATTTTTTATATTCATGGCATTCTAGAAACCATGTTATTAGGAGCCCTTTGTGCATTAGATATCCTGCCGCTAAGGCTATACTTGTTCGAGTTTCAATCGCTAAAACACTACTTAGCATGCTTAATCTAATAAAATCTGGCCAATTCGTTTAAAACAAACTCTTCTGCAAATATGTTTAAAATCAAAGTCTGAGCATGTATGTCACGCTTAAAACAATTAGGCAAATGTTAAGACGCCTAGGCAAGCCTTAGGTTTAACACGTAATTGAATCGAATCTACTAGACCTCTATTAATATGCCCTTTGGAAATTCATAAACTTTGATGTTCCTGCCCCTTTCCTGGAAATCTGTTCTATTTGTCTAACTCCTGTATTTCGTTTTAAAAACAACTCTTAAACAGTGCACTGTCTTGTTCCTCAATCACTGATTTCTGACTTCTGATCTAGCTTCAAACTGTTAAGTTTTAAATATGTTGTATTACTCCTAAAGTCTTTTCTGAACTATTTTTTTTTTAAAAAGCAGTCTTACAAATTACTGAATTTTCAGTCTATTACTGGATTTTCGAATTTCAAATAACTAATGTACTTCTGCTCAATTTACTGCTTTCCAAAAGTATTCTGAGTAACTGTATGCTCCTGAATTAAAAAATGCTTTTGATACCTGTATTCTTGCAATTACTATTTTAAATACTCGGGTTTTAACTCGTTCAGATTTGAACTTAAACTACTGCTCTTTTACTAAAACTCCCTTGTCTTGAAACTTCCCTTTCTCAGATTTAATTGTGTTTGAGACGTGCCAATCATATGTCTACTTGTGGAGGTATCTATGAGCCTTTATTTGTCCCTATGTGTCCTTTCATATGTGAAGTCCTACTTGTTATGCTTGTTGCCTAGTATTTTATCCTTTAAACCTAGGATGTCCAGCTAGCACTCACACTGTAGGACTAGTGGTCCTAATCACCCTCCAGGACTCATAGGATGGGATGGGTAATGGCATGCAATAAGCTTTCGTGACCAACACATGCGTTTTAAATAACCTTACAGGGCGGGAAGGGTAGAATACGGATATGATGACCGGTGCGCTAATACCACGTGTAGACGCCTCCTCGAGGTGTGACATACCGGGTACTGCGTTGAAGTGATCCGTATTACTTTAAACCTAGGACAATTTCTTTTTTTTTTCAAATGTTTATTTTTATACTTTCTCCAAACTTTTAAAGATTTTTAAGCTTGCTTAAAATCCCTCTTATATGAACCTTTCTTGCTACTTGTTCACTGTCCAAACTCACAAAACTTATTGGATGGGACCCACAATTATGGATCTTGAGGGGTGCCTAACACCTTCCCCTTGGGATAATTTCAAGCCCTTACCCAATCTCTGGTAACGCAAACTAGTTCATGAGTTATCAACTCTAGGTTCCCTAACGCACCATACAAATCGTTAGGTGGCGACTCTTCCTTAAACCCCGTTCTTTTAAGGAGTTGTCAAAAATTTCATAAACCCGATCTTTCCGCACCTAACCCGTGCGATTGAAAAGTGGGCGCGACAGCATGGCGACTCTGCTGGGGATATATTCCCTAGGCTTATACCATTACAATTTGCTTTGTGAATTTAGGCCTTTAATTTTCATTTTAATGCTTACGTCTTTTCCTATTCCCTGTTATATGTTGTTAACTGTTTAATTTTTACAAGTATTTATTTCACCCGAACGTAACTGACATATCTTCATGTTTTCTTTGTAACCGCTTTCCATTATAACTGTTGTATTTCCTTTCTTTACCGCTTTCCTCAACGTGAAAATACATGCCTATCTGTTTTAATGCTTATTATTGCATATCATGCTCCGCATTCATATTCCACTCGTGCCAAACAAATCCTATAGCAACGCTTACAATGAGTGGTTGCGCTCTTCCAATATTATCACCCCCTAAATTCGGAAAGGCGTATTTGCGGTAAAACTAGTCGATCAGCGGTGCAGTCGACAGTTCCGTGCCTTCCCCCTTGAGTTGTCCGCTCAAGGGTACCAGTCTAAAACCCCAATAGAAACCTTACTCTATTGTATGTTGCATGCATCATGGTCAAACCTAGTCGGGCTAACGTGTTGTCCACACAATAGCTTTTAAGATAGCCTTGTCCAAAGTCCATTGGGTTTCCCTGGAACCCAAAAGGACGCCTTCACGTTCTGTGCATTTATTTGGAGAACTTAAATGCTCATTGCTAATTATTGGTGTTAAATAGTCGAGTCCAGTTGGGTAAGGGCCTAACCTATTTATTTTGCAGAAATGAGGCACGAGGTCCCCAGATTCGACATGGTCACCAACATCCACCCAAAGCTCTGAACTGGTGGGAAGACTTGCATTCAAGCGACAAAACAGCAGTCAGAAAACACCTAGGCAACTTGCTTTCTCTTTTGGACATTCAGCCAAATAACATGATGATAGAGGCTGCTACCGTATTCTGGGATTATGATCGGTTGGTTTTTCGGTTTGGGAACAATGAGATGACACCGCTGCTAGAGGAGATAGGGGTTTGCCTGGTTTTCCCCTGGAGTCTCAAGGGTTATTGATGCCTGAAAACCGAATAGGCCGGGGTTTTCTCAAGATGATGGGACTGAAGAAGAATCCGGATTTAGTATGTTTGGAAGACTCGTACATCCCCTTTGACTACTTGTACGAGAGGTATTGCCGTAGTCAGTCCTACCGCACATACCAGGAAGAATTCACCCTCACCTCTCTAGGAAACATTCACCGCCGTGTGTTTGTCTTCATATTCTGCTTTTTGGGATTGATGGTCTTCCCGACGAAGAAGGGAAGAATCCACACCAGATTGGCCATGGTTACCAAGACTTTGATGGAAGGGATCGACGTACAGGATTTTAGCATTGTACCCATGATCATTGCCGACATATACCGAGCTTTGGAAAACTGTCAACGAGGAGCGAAACATTTTGAGGGTTGCAACTTGCTACTCCAGCTTTGGCTCACCGAGCATCTACAAAGGGGTGACTACCGTCAAGACATACATATGAGAGTTTGGGATGATCATATTGCTTTCTATCATCCAAAGCATATGAACTACATCCCCGACATGTTTGAACAGCCAGAAAATGCCAACGGATGGGTTGCGTTATTGGGAGATTTGACCGACAATCAAATCCAATGGATGTTTGAGTGGTTCCCGATCGACTTCATCATTCGGACCAGAGATACCCCGTTCCTGATATTGATTGGTCTTAGAGGGACATACCCTTACGTCCCGATACGAGTCATGAGGCAGGCA
Organism: Nicotiana undulata; assembly: GCA_005239495.1. Taxonomy (NCBI): domain Eukaryota; kingdom Viridiplantae; phylum Streptophyta; class Magnoliopsida; order Solanales; family Solanaceae; genus Nicotiana; species Nicotiana undulata. The sequence continues at coordinate 88,540 of ML271888.1, read as the reverse complement.
GGGAGGAAGCAAGTCATCCCAAGGGTCGAGAAAATGAGTCATCTCAGGGAAAACTTCCAAAATTATGACAACCCTCACAAGTGTCAAGCTCAGCAATTGTGGCACTGCAGGATCCGTTTGGAGAATGATACTATCGAACCTGACAGGTATCACGCTGGTTGCTCTCCTTACTATTTGGGATGGTTGCAAGATAATTGGGGAGGAAATCTTGAGCCAGGTTTCACCCAAGGACATAGGGTCATAGACGAGAAGGCCGAGGCAACAACTAAGTTCAACCAGCTGCGCAGAAGGCTCCGTGACTCTAAAGAAGATCATCACAAAATCCACATAGCTAACAAAAAGTTGATCGAGGAATGGAAAGACATGGCCATAACTTCTACCCAAAGGTTAACACACTTGGAACGAGGCATCGTTTACTTGGAAGAGAAATTCCTTAGGAGGATCGAAACTTGTCAAAAGACCGAGGGAGCTGAAGGAGGAATTCTAGCCAAGACCTATTTGCTGCTGGGACTCCACGAGATGGGAATGTTGATCAAAGCGAGTAGAGGCGCCGAGTCTGGGGAAGGTCCTTCTGAGACCAAATAGATAGGAATTGTCTTTACTTTACTTTTTGAAGGCTACTGGCCATTAGTGACATTTTATATTTTCGCATTCTTAGAGTCAAGTCGGATTTATCTATTTTTTGTCATTAATAAAATGAGGCATTTAGTATTTAAGTTCTCCAAATTAATTTGTCGTTAGGCCCACCTCGGGCATAAAGAGGTTCCCCAACTTAGGATGCGTTTTACATTTTCGTATTACGTGTTTAAATTATCGCAATATTCTTTATATCCCTACTAACGTCACTGCCTTTTTGTTAGTTATTCCCCTTCCCCAAAGGTTGGTTCGTACACTCTGGCATCAACCTCTATTGCACCAGATCAAAGGGCCCTCCTCCCAGTCCTCCCAAAAGGAAAAGCAAGGGTAAAATGGCAGATGCAAGCGGTACTAGAAAAGACAACAGGGATGAACATGTTGAGATCGTTGATGGACAGGGTATTCAGGTTTTGCACGAGGATATGACTCCACTAAAGAAGAAGCTGCTAAAGTTCCAAGAGGAACTTGATCAAGTCAAGAACTTGGCCCACTTATCATTCTCCCTCAACGTCCCAGACGTTCACTTCCCAAATGCTCTGAACCCAACTTTACCCCAAAGCGTCCCAAAATATCCCAATCACCCAAAGATCCCGTTCCACCAGCACCACGGAACTACAATACTCCACCTCCCCAGGATCAGACGAAAGACAACTTACAGGCTTATGACAATCCCATTTATGTGGAAACTGTAGCTCACTCCACACCACATACATATGAATCTGATGAAAAGGACAAGCTCATCAGGAATCTGGCCGAGGAACTCAAGAAATTGACCAACCGAGTTCAGGCTCATCAGGATCTTTGCATACAGCCCGATGTCGAATTGTCGAGGGGTACAAACCTCCTAAGTTTGAGATGTTTGATGGCACCAGTGATCCAAGAGTCCACGTAAGAACTTACTGCGACAAGCTGGTCGGCGTAGGAAAAGATGAAAGGATCCGCATGAAGCTCTTCATGAGGAGTTTGAAAGGTGATGCACTATTTTGGTACATCAATCGGGATCCAAAGAAATGGATCAATTGGCTGAACATGGCTACGGACTTCATGGATAAATTCAGATTCAATACGGAGAATGCACCAGATGTGTTCTACATCCAGAACTTGAAGAAGAAACCAACTGAGACCTTTCGCGAGTATGCTACTCGTTGGAGGTCAGAAGCTGCTAAGGTCAGGCCAGCCTTGGAAGAAGAACAAATGAAGAAATTCTTCGTGCGCGCTCAGGATCCTCAATACTATGAGCGAGTGATGATGGTTGAAGGGCACAAGTTTTCTGATATCATCAAGTTGGGAGAACGAATCGAGGAAGGCATCAAAAACGGTATGGTTACTAACTTTGAAGCCTTACAGGCTACCAACAAAGCTCTGCAATCCGGTGGTGTGTCCAAGAAAAGGGATGTAGGAGCCGTGATAGTGGCCCAGCAAGCCAAGTCCCCTCCCAAATATCAAGTATACCTCACACCTTCCTTCACATACCAACCAACTCCAAGTTACCAAGCACCTTCACCTCAATATCAGACACTCTCGCCCGCCTACCAAGCTCCACCACCCACATATCATCCTACCTCGCCCAGATATTCCCAGCCAGCTCCCGTCTATAATGCCTACAATTCCCAACCTTCTCACTACCAATCACCACCTGCTCGCCAAAACTTCCCAAGACCTTGCCCAAATTTCGACCGTCGTCCACCAAAACAGTATACTGCCATAGCTGAACCCATTGACCAATTATATGAAAAGCTTAAAGCCACATGTTATGTCACACCTGTCCACGTTGTCATCCCTGAGAACCCATCTCAGTGGGTCAACCCAAACAAAACTTGTGCTTACCACTCTGGCATGAAGGGACACACCATCGAGGAATGCCGTTCCTTGAAAGACAAGATACAAACCCTCATAGATAACAAGATCATTGTAGCCAAGGACCCTGCTCCCAATGTTCGCAATAATCCGTTGCCTGACCATAAGGGTGGTGTCCACATGATTGAGGTTGAAGATGATTGGGATCCTGAGGGATCGATTGGGCTAATTGCCGATGGTGATCCAAAGAATCCTGCGATTACTCTTAATCCGATCATGGTCCAGATGAAGCCATCTGAGGAAGTTGAGGTAAACGTGTCAATTCCACTTGAGTTTTTAATTGAGACCACCCGCCAAAGGAAAAGCCCCAGGGCCGATCGAAGTCGAGTTTGCGCGACCGCTCGAAGTCGCAATCCGGCCATATATAACATATACTCCGGCAGGAATAAGAATGACCTCACCTATTCCTGTGGCAGTGTCAACAACAACACCCTTTTATTCAGACGCCATTCCATGGGACTATACCGCTGAAGCAAAGAGGAAAGGTAAAGGCAAGTCTGAAGAAGCCATCGCTACACAGGGTATGACGAGAACTGGCAGAGTTTATACCCATAAGCATTTGGCCGAGTCTAGCAAGCAGGCCAACAATCGTCCTCCCATCATTGGAACGGGTCCCGATGATCAGTGGAGAAAGATACAATCTAAGGAGTATTCAATCCTCGACCAGTGGAACAAAATGCCAGCTCAGATATCCATCCTCTCGCTGTTGCAAAACTCTGAAACTCACAGGAATGCTTTGCTAACGGTGCTGAGTGAAGCATACGTGCCTGACAATATCACCAGTGGGGAAATGGCCAACATGGTAGGACAGGTGCTGGAGATCCATAAGATCACTTTCCATGAAGATGAGCTACCACCTGAGGGGCTAGGGCATAATAGAGCACTACACATCATGGTACAATGTGAGGATCATTTCATCACAAGGATCCTAATTGATGGGGGTTCCAGCCTCAACATCTGTCCGCTGGTCACGCTCAAGAAATTGGGCAAAGGTATACATGAGATAAAGGAAGGAGAGATCAACGTAAAAGCCTTCGATGGTTCGCAGAGATCCACCATGGGAGAAATTACTTTGTGCTTGCAGATGGGACCAACTTGGTTTGATGTCCCAGTGATAGATGTGCCTTCATCCTACAACTTACTATTGGGACGATCATGGATCCACGCGGCTGGGGCCGTGGAATCCACCCTACACCAAGCTGTGAAGTTTGAATGGAATCACCAAGAGGTAATCATTCATGGCGACGGTAGCAACCATATCTACGGTCGCCAGACCTTTTCGGTCATCGATGGAAGGAGAAAGTTGGGCGGAGAAATCTATCATAACATAGATCGTGTTAACGCTATTGACAAAGATAAGTGGTGGGGCAGTAAGACCGAAAGCATACTGAACTTGCAAGGGTACGAGCCGGGTAAAGGGCTCGGTAAGCATCTTCAAGGAATAACAAAGCCAATAACACTCAAGAAGCATGGTACTACCTTTGGTCTAGGGTACGAGTACACTTGGAAAGAGTTCAAGGACTGGTCGCCACCATGGCGCGGCCCTTACTACCCATTGGAACAACCAATACCCCGCATAGAGCAGACTTTCCAGTTAGCCGACGTCATATATGGTACAGACGAAGAAGAAGCACTAGCAGCAATGGGGGATCTCTTTCTGGATGATGAGGATATGGACTGTTGTGTCATCTTTGAAGAGGAGGGGGAGGAAGGCCCTTCCATACAAGTCGTGAGCAAGGGATAACATCTCCACAATTGGTCTATCAGGAAGACCAAAGCCCGTTGAGCCTCGGGGTAGCAAGGCTAACAAAACAAACATTATCTACAGTTTATTTATTCAAAGCATTTCCTTCCTTTTCGCATTTTTAATTTCTGCAAGAAAAGAGCTCTTATGATCAAACAATTACTCAATTTGTCAAAGCATTTCCAATTTCTTTATAAATCTTACATTTACTTATATTTATTTGTTACTGTTTTCCTCCCCACTACTTTATTTTACACAATATTACTATTACTTATCTTGATGAACCGACGACTGTGACCTGCAACGAGGCAACGCAACAATGCAACAAATGGATTCCGAGTCAGACGAGGATGATATACCTGAGGATATTATTAAAGAAGTTGAGAACTTTGAAAATAGACCTAAGTCTAACTTGGACGAGACTGAGGTCGTCAACCTGGGAAACATAGAGAACATCAAAGAAACACGCATCAACATTCATCTATCACCGTCAGAAAAGGAGGATTATACGGAATTTTTAATGGAGTATGTGGACATATTCGCCTGGTCATATGATGACATGACTGGCCTCAGTACATCTATTGTGGCCCACAAGCTGCCAACCAATCCGACATGCCCACCAGTAAAGCAAAGGCTCAGGAAGTTCAAACAAGACATGAGCTTGAAAATCAAAGAAGAGGTCACCAAGCAGATCAACGCCGGGGTTCTCCGAGTGGTCGAATATCCTACATGGTTAGCCAACATTGTGCTTGTACCAAAGAAAGACGGGAAGGTCAGAGTCTGCGTCGACTACCGGGATCTCAACCGGGCCAGTCCAAAAGACGACTTCCCATTGCCGAATATACACATCTTAATTGAAAACTGTGCCAAGCACGAGCTGCAGTCTTTTGTGGATTTCTTTGCTAGTTACCATCAGATTTGGGTTGACGAGGAAGATGCTGAGAAAACGACATTCATTACGCCATGGGGGTGTATTGCTACAAAATGATGCTATTCGGTCTGAAGAATACAGGGGCCACTTACATGAGAGCCATGACTACTATATTCCATGATATGATTCACAAGGAAATCGAGGTATATGTGGACGACATCATCATCAAATCAAAGAAAGATGCTGATCACATGGGAGATTTGAGAAAGTTCTTTAACAGGTTAAGGAAATACAATATGAAACTTAACCCCGCAAAATGTGCGTTCGGGGTTCCTGCCGGCAATCTGCTAGGGTTCATTGTCAGTCGTTGAGGAATAGAGCTAGATCCATCAAAGGTCAAATACATCCAAGAATTGTCGCCACCAAGGAACAAAAAGGATGTTATGAGCTTCCTGGGACGGCTCAATTATATCAGCCGGTTCATAGCCCACTCTACCGTCATTTGTGAACCCATTTTCAAGATGCTAAGAAAGGATGCTGCCACCAAATGGACTGAGGATTGTCGAAAAGCCTTCGACAGAATCAAAGAGTACCTCTCAACACCACCAGTCTTGGTACCCCCAGAGCCGGGTAAGCCCGTATTACTCTACCTGGCTGTATTAGACGGAGCTTTCGGTTACGTTCTCAGGAAACATGATGAAACATGAAGGAAGGAGCAAGCAATTTACTATCTCAGCAAGAAGTTCACCCCGTATGAGGCCCGTATTCTCTATTAGAGCGCACCTGTTGTGCTTTGACTTGGGTTGCACAGAATTTGACGCATTATTTCTGTGCCTACACAACGTACCTCATATCGAGGATGGATCCGCTCAAGTACATCTTTCAGAAACCTATGCCCACTGGCAAGTTGGGCCCTCTCTCCATAAAGGAAGAAGAAGGCAAGACTAAGTCATTTAGTAGTTTTCTATTTCCATTCTGCCTTCACCATGCCTACCCTGTAAAAACGATTCTCCAACTGATGATTTTTCAGTTTCGGATGTGAAGGCTTAGGCTTCCATTTTTTTTCTAGGTTTTCTTTATTCGCCGGGGCGCTCAGTTCCTTCCTGTTCCCAGAGCTGAGGCATTGTAGTGCAGCTCCTACTAGATCCTGTTAATTGAGTTCGACATCATTTATGTAACTCAGAAGGCAGTCAAGGGACAAGCCTTATCCGATCGTCTTGCTGAGAATCCCGTGGACGGAGAATACGAACCTTTAAAAACGTATTTCCCCGATGAGGAAGTATCATTCGTAGGAGAGGACATTGCAGAATCCTACGACGGTTGGAGGATGTTCTTTGATGGGGCCGCGAACTTCAAAGGCGTGGGTATTGGAGCAGTCCTAATTTCAGAAACTGGTCAGCATTACCCGGTATCCGCCAAACTCAGGTTCCCTTGCATCAACAATATGGCTGAATATGAGGCCTGCATCCTTAGGCTCAACTTGGCCATCGATATGAATGTTCAAGAATTATTAGTGATTGGTGATTCGGACTTATTAATACACCAAGTTCAAGGAGAATGGGCAACCAGGAATTCCAAGATACTGCCATACCTACATCGTGTGCAGGAATTGAGAAGGAGGTTCACAAAGATTGAATTTCGGCATGTTCCCAGAATCCAGAATGAGTTCGCCGACGCACTGGCCACCTTGTCATCCATGATCCAACATCCAGATAAGAATTTCATTGATCCTAACCTGATGGGGATTCACAATCAGCCGGCCTACTGTGACCACGTTGAGGAAGAAGCAGATGGAAAGCCTTGGTTTCATGACATTAAGGAGTACTTGGCAGAGGGAGAGTACCCGGAGCTTGCAAACACAACTCAAAAGCGCACTCTACGAAGATTATCAAACAACTTCTTTCACAGCAGAGGAATCCTATATAGGAGGACTCCCGATCTGGGTTTGCTAAGATGTGTCGAAATACATGCCGGTACATGCGGTCCTCATATGAACGGGTTTGTTCTAGCAAAGAAGATTCTTCGGGCTGGTTATTTCTGGATAACCATGGACACAGACTGCATCCAGTATGTCCACAAATGCCATCGGTGTCAAATACATGGGGATATGATAAAGGTACCTCCCAGTGAGCTTAATGCAGCAAGCTCACCCTGGTCGTTCGCCGCTTGGGGCATGGATGTTATTGGACCAATCGAGCTTGTTGCCTCCAACAGACACAGGTTCATTCTGGTTGCCATTGACTATTTCACCAAATGGGTCGAAGCAGCATCCTACAAAGCAGTTACTAAGAAAGTGGTAGCCGACTTTGTCCGCGACCGCATTGTTTGTCGGTTCAGAGTCCCAGAGTCAATCATCACCGATAATGGTTCCAATCTCAACAGTGACTTGATGAAAGTGATGTGTGAAACCTTCAAGATCAAGCACAAGAGTTCTACAACATACAAACCTCAAATGAACGGAACCGTTGAGGCTGCCAACAAGAACATCAAGAAGATACTAAGAAAGATGATAGAAAAGCACAAGCAATGGCATGAGAAGTTATCATTTGCTCTGTTGGGGTATTGCACCACGGTTCGCACATCAACCGGGGAAACTCTTTACATATTGGTATACGGTACAGAAGCCGTCATTCCTGCTGAAGTTGAAATTACATCCCTGAGAATTATACAAGAAGCTGAACTCAGCGACGCAGAATGGGTAAGAAGTCGTTATGAGCAGTTGGCCCTCATAGACGGAAAGAGAATGAACGCGGTTTGTCATGGTCAGCTATATCAGAACAGAATGACCAGAGCCTTCAACAAGAAAGTCAAACCAAGACGATTCACACCGGGGCAGCTGGTGTTAAACAAAATCTTTCCTCATCAAGACGAAGCAAAAGGGAAATTCTCTCCTAATTGGCAAGGCCCGTACATGGTTCACCGAGTGCTAACAGGAAGAGCACTCATACTGGCGGAAATGGATGGAGAAGTTTGGCCTAAACCAATCAATTCAGATACAGTCAAGCGCTACTATGTGTAATTGTTATGCTTCTATCAGTGTTGTAAAATGAACTACGCCTGACCTGATTCTCGTTTAAGAGGGGATATGTAGGCAGCCCTGTGGGTTCGGTCACATTCTAATAAAATTTTCATTTTCCCCACGAATGGAAACTGGGGTAGAATTTTGAGGAGGGAACTCAAAATTCCGAAGCAAGTTCAGCCGAGTACCGCACCAGTAATAGCCAGAAGCCTTCACCCATCCAGATTGGAGCATAATTTTGAGGATGACCCTCAGACCTCCGCAGCAAGAGAGGTTGTAATGTCTTGAACTGCGTCATGGTCGTCGGTTCAGCCAAAGAAAACTACTTCTTTTCTATATATTATATCATATTTTATAAAATCATGCATATTTATTTCTCGAAAAACAGTTTATTTTAGCAACGCTACCCTTGTGGTACAAACAAAGTCATCATCATCAAGCAGATAGGACGATCCGAGCCAGCAGGGATACGAACTAACCCTTCCCTCTACAGAACTCACAATTTTTCTTTGGATGCAGGCACAAATACGGCGAATGCCCAAGACATCCCGCTACCCCCAAAAGACGCATGCTTCTCAAGGATACACTCTCGAATTCATTGCATCATTGCAAACGATGCTTCATTCACAACAGTCGTATCATCGCACTTTATCATCAGCTAAGAACCCTTATTATCACTTTATTCTATGTATTGCATGAGGCTACTTTCGTTTTTCCGGGACTAAGCTATGTCTCCATCTTCCGAGGTTAAGCTCTACCTCCATCTGCATTCACATCTTTGCATAGCTACTTTCTGCCTTCCAAGACTAAGCTCTGTCTCCATCTTCCGAGGTTAAGCTCTACCTCCATCTGCATTGGCATATTTGCATAAGGCTACTTTCTGCCTTCCGAGACTAAGCTCTGTCTCCATCTTCCGAGGTTAAGCTCTACCTCCATCTGCATTGGCATATTTGCATAAGGCTACTTTCTGCCTTCCGAGACTAAGCTCTGTCTCCATCTTCCGAGGTTAAGCTCTACCTCAATCTGCATTCGCATCTTTGCATAAGGCTACTTTCTAAGTTCCGAGACTAAGCTCTGTCTCCATCTTCCGAGGTTAAGCTCTACCCCCATTTACATTCGCATATTTGCATAAGGCTACTTTCTGCCTTCCGAGACTAAGCTCTGTCTCCATCTTCCGAGGTTAAGCTCTACCTCCATCTGCATTCGCATCTTTGCATAAGGCTACTTTCTGCCTTCCGAGACTAAGCTCTGCTCCATCTTCTGAGGTTAAGCTCTACCTCCATCTGCATTCGCATCTGCATAAGGCTATCAGTATGCCTTCCGAGGTTAATCTCTACCTCCATCTGTATTCGCATCTGCATAAGGCTATCAGTCTGCCTTCCGAGGTTAAGCTTTACCTCCGTCTGCATTCACATTGCATAAGGCTAACTTTCTCCCTTCCGAGACTAAGCATTGTCTCTCTGCATTTTTGTCACATTGCATAAGGCTAACTTCTGCCTTCCGAGGTTAAGCTCTACCTCCATCTGTATTCGCATCTGAATAAGGCTATCAGTCTGCCTTCCGAGGTTAAGCTCTACCTCCATCTGTATTTGCTTCTTGCATAAAGTTGTCCTTCTACCTTCCGAGGTTCCACTCTACCTCTCTCCGCATCTTATTGCACTACTCTAAGCTTCTTTCTACCCTTTCAAAGCAGTCGCCTTTCATTACGATATTTATTTACGCTTTCTTTCGGGCTAAACTCTGCCCTCTTTCTTTTCGCAAATCGCAAGACTAAGCTCTGTCTTGTCAATACCATACTACTGCATTCTTCATGGGCTGAAATATCGCCAACTTGTTCAAAGGCGTCATCGTTCAGAGGCACCATCCTCATGGCCCGAGAACATCACTTCATAGCCTGCGAATCTATTATTTTAAATTTACATATCATTATTCAAACTCACCATGGTTCGGAGGCACCATCCTCATGGCCCGAGAACATCATTTCATAGCCTGTGAATCCCGCACCAAGCGATTCATGGCCCAGGACATCATGGTCTAAGGACATCATCTTAACGGTCCAAAGACATCATTCATAGTCCAACGGGAACTTGCATCATGTTTATATTTCGCACAATATACGTTCGTTCTTTATTTGCAGGTAACCCGGCCGGAACAGCCAACCAGGCAGGAGCAGACCGCTCCAGTTCTCCGATACAACCCCGTAAGACCTTCCTACTTTTACCCTACCTCGCACCTTGCATCTGTTCTTGTGAAACATCACCGGTATATTTCGCCGATGACTCCGGAACTACACACGGCTTGATTCCTGTAAGACCAGGGATATGTAGGCAGCTCAGAAGCCAGGGTACGGCCTAATTCTCTCACGCAGTTCCATTCGGTCAAAATTGGCCATCATATCTTTACCCAACAACTCTTTAATCCTTCCTGGGTAAAGAGGGGCAGCTGTTGATACCCAATTTTTCCTCAAAGTATTTTAAACTTGCATATAAGCTTTCAAAATTACTCTTTGTAATAATGAGTATTTTTCCCTATTTTTATTTAAATTATTTCCATATTTATTTAATATTTCATATTCAAATAATTCATAAATTATGCTCTAATTAATTTCAAAAATATTTCCTAGCTCAGTATATTATTTATAATTATTTTATATCTATTAAAATCCAATTATTTCATAAATTGGCCAATCAGGTCTTACTTAATTGCAATTACAATAATTTTGCAATTATGGCCTAATTAGACATTTTGTGCTATTTTAATTCGCAGTTTATGTAATTTTTACATTTAATATTAGTTAATTACTATAATTATACCTATTTTAATTAAATTTCATTTTTTTATAATTACTGGCTATTTTAATTAATTAGTTATCTATTTTATTGGGTATTTTAACATCTAGCCACATTTTGTTAAAATCCTAGCCACATTTTTAAAACCCAAATACCCGACCCAAACCCAATTAAATACCCAAACCCAAACCCAAAAATACCCAACCCAAACCCCAAACCAACCCGGCCCAATCCCCATTCAATCTGAGCCGTTTATCAAACGAGATCAACGACCTAGATTAATTGTTACCATAATTAACCTAAGACCTACCCCCTTCCACGCCCCTCATTTTCGAGACCTCTCATCTCTCACAATCTGCTCCCTCTCTCTAGAATCTTCCAACCCTTTGTCTTCTCCGATGGCTCAGCCTTCATCTCCGGCCACCTCCAGTCTCACCCCTTCAACCACCGGCCACCATGAAGCCACATCGCCCCAGCTACTTCGTCTCTAAGCCCCTTTAAGGATCTCAACCATGCCAGACGGCCATGAAGGTTCCTGCCTGGATGTTTCCGGTCTTCTCCGGCGAGGTTCGACTCGATGGCGCTCTAAACACCACCGTCTCTGAGTTTTACAACAGGTTCTCCGATCTTTCTCTGGGTTCTTATGAAACCCTAATTTTTGCCTAAACCTCTTAAATCTCTGGTATTTTTAACGATTCCTACTTATTTCTTCATGTTTTACTTTATCCTCAACTGAATCTCTGAGATTCAACATCTTTAAACGTTTTTACTTCATTTTTTCGAAACTAGGGTTTCTCAAAACCTCTTGTATGCTAGTCTTAACTGAGTTTTTCTTTCATGCTTAAGCTTGTTCCCTGCATATGGTGATGATTTTGTGATTTTATCTTGCCTATGTTAAAAAACCTAATTTTTCGCGTTTCTGTGTTTGGTTCTCTTACTGTTTGACTCCTGCTGGGTTTTCTATGATTATCATGCTTTGAATAAACCTTTGGTCTACTTGTGACATCTCCATGTGATTCTATCTCATATGTTTGTTCAAATTCCTGCCTCTTTTTGTCAATACTACTAAGCCATGCTTATTTGCTACGATTGTTTGTCATCTCTATTTATATGCTGAACTATAGAATCACAACTTTCTCTTGATTGGTTCTGACTTTTCTTACTCGATGGTCTTATTGGAAGATCCCTTTTAAAACCTTGGAATGTTGTTTGTCCACTTAAATTGATTGATTCCTTTGCCCTAAATGCTTTCCCTAATCGAAGTCGTCTGAATTTAGTCTTAATTGACTACCCTATACTTAGTAACTTTGATTCTTTCATTATTGGCATGATACTGATTTTATTACCTTATGTGGCATATGTTCCTACCGTTTGAATTTGAATCTATTAACTTAAGGGATTACTTGTCTTAACAACTCATTGACTGATCTGAGTTCCTTAATTACCATGTTACTTTGATATTTTCCTTATTTAACTCTGTACATTCTTCTATTTTCCTTATATGCTGAGTGTTCTTTACCATTCTTGGAATTTTGAATCCCACAATTCAAGGGAACCGTGTATTCTTTCTCACTGATTGATTTTGCCTTCTCCTATTTGTGATTCTTACCTTATGTGATCACCTATTCCTCAACTATAAATAATGTGCTCTTTCATTGAGTAAGATCAGTCGAACACAGTCAATACGACCCACTTTCACACACAGACTGACATTAGCATCAGTCGAATACTGCTTCATTCTCTCTATATTACTCTCTTGCATTCTACTTCTCTTGGCCTTCTTTTGCCTCTATTATTATCTGCTACTTGCTACTAGCCGGCTGCTAAGCCAAGTCTAACACTGTGCTATTCAATACTCTCTCTTCCGCTGCTCTTTACTTGCATCACTGGATGTCCTAGTTAATATTATTGCACTCCAAACAATATGCTTCAATTTTGCTTAAGGTTCCTGCTCTTTCTTTTGTGCTTCTATTTGTGGTTCTATTGCTTACCCTGTCACTAGCATGTCTAATCCCTTATGTGATCTCTCTTCTTCTTCTAGTTTAACTTAATCATGTGTTATTTTCTGTAGCTTATCATGTCCTATACTGTAGTTGTTCCCCATTCCTCCATCTGCTTATTATTCCCTATATGTTTGTGTAGCAGCTGTGTACTATTTGGTATCTCTATGGGTTGAATCTGTACCTAAACTTATTACATACTATCACCATTATTTGTCCCCTGAACCCCTTTCCCTGTTTGTGATTGTTCCTTGGTATCCTACTGAGTTAGGACTCTATGCTGTTTTAACATTAGTCCTTATGTGTTTTCCCTGAAACTATGTGACTTCAAAACTTCTTGTCAAACTCAAAACTCCTTTTCAAAAGCACTTTCACAATTCCTAGACCCTTAGGTTCTACCCTCCTCAGTGTGAGCATCGCTTAGGGAACCATGAGCTCCCTCTGAACCTTGAGACACTGAGGTACGGCACTCTACACTGCACTTGTGTAACTGCCGACATTCCTGGGTGCTGGTATTGGCCAGGGCCCCCATTTAGGCCCTTTGGGAGCTTTGCCGTACCCAGGCTGGATAAGGATGTGAAGTTGAAAGGGGTGAGGCTAGAAGATTGGGCCTATGTGAAGGCTCCCTATAGAGTAACTTCTTGTTTTCTTTCAGTTACTGTAATTCATTCGATATTTGGGCTGTAATAACTTGTAAACATACCGCTGAGGCTATATAGTGAAATGGGTGGGGAAATATGCATGTTTAGCTTCCATAATGGTTAGAGAACATGTTCATAGGATTTATTTACCTATTTGTGCAATAGAACAACCTGTTTAGTACATGCACTGCATATCTTAGAAATCCTGTTTTTTTAGGTCTTTCACTTACAACATGTCATTCATTCCTCTCATGATCCTGATCAATTAATAATGAACAAATAAACTGTCATTTTTTATATTCATGGCATTCAAGAAACCATGTTATTAGGAACCCTTTGTGCATTAGATATCCTGCCGCTAGGGCTATACTTGTTCGAGTTTCAATCGCTAAACCACTACTTAGCATGCTTAATCTAATAAAATCTGGCCAATTCGTTTAAAACAAACTTTTCTGCAAACATGTTTAAAATCAGAGTCTGAGCATGTATGTCACCCTTAAAACAATTAGGCAAATGTTAAGACGCCTAGGCAAGCCTTAGGTTTAACACGTAATTGAATCGAATCTACTAGACCTCTATTAATATGCCCTTTGGAAATTCATAAACTTTGATGTTCCTGCCCCTTTCCTGGAAATCTGTTCTATTTGTCTAACTCCTGTATTTCGTTTTAAAAACAACTCTTAAACAGTGCACTGTCTTGTTCCTCAATCACTGATTTCTGACTTCTGATCTAGCTTCAAACTGTTAAGTTTTAAATCTGTTGTATTACTCCTAAAGTCTTTTCTGAACCTTTTTTTTTAAAAAGCAGTCTTACAAATTACTGGATTTTCAGTCCATTACTGGATTTTCGAATTTCAAATAACTAATGTACTTCTGCTCAATTTACTGCTTTCCAAAAGTATTCTGAGTAACTGTATGCTCCTGAGTTAAAAAATGCTTTTGATACCTGTATTCCTGCAATTACTATTTTAAATACTTCGGTTTTAACTCGTTCAGATTTGAACTTAAACTACTGCTCTTTTACTAAAACTCCCTTGTCTTGAAACTTCCCGTTCTTAGATTTTAATTGTGTTTGAGACGTGCCAATCATATGTCTACTTGTGGAGGTATCTATGAGCCTTTATTTGTCCCTATGTGTCCTTTCATATGTGAATTTCTACTTGTTATGCTTGTCGCCTAGTATTTTATCCTTTAAACCTAGGATGTCCAGCCTAGCACTCACACTGTAGGACGGGTAATGGCACGCAATAAGCTTTCATGACCAACACATTCGTTTTAAATAACCTTACGGGGCGAGAAGGGTAGAATACGGATATGATGACCGGTGCGCTAATACCACGTGTAGCCGCCTCCTCGAGGTGTGATATACCGGGTATTGCGTTGAAGTGATCCGTATTACTTTAAACCTAGGACAGTTTCTTTTTTTTCAAATGTTTATTTTTATACTTTCTCCAAACTTTTAAAGATTTTTAAGCTTGTTTAAAATCCCTATTATATGAACCTTTCTTGCTACTTGTTCACCGTCCAAAATCACAAAACTTATTGGCTGGGACCCACAGTTGTGGATCTTGAGGGGTGCCTAACACCTTCCCCTTGGGATAATTTCAAGCCCCTACCCAATCTCTGGTAACGCAAACTAGTTCATGAGTTATCAACTCTATGTGCCCTAACGCACCATACAAATCGTTAGGTGACGACTCTTCTTTAAACCCCTTTCTTTGAAGAAGTTGTCAAAAATGTCATAAACCCGATCTTTCCGCACCTAACCTGTGCGATTGAAAAGTGAGCGTGACAAGTAGTTTCACAGAAAATCCGGTTCTTTATTAGATTGTTGAACCTAATACATGATTTTCTAGGGGTTCATGCGAAGTACGTTTTCAATCACAGGATTTTTGTCATAAGTAACATGCTAAAAATAATATCCTAAGGGACCTAATCTCTAATGCATGATTTGGATAGTTGTTAATGTTATTACTTATCCTAGAATAGCAGGATTTCTAGGTGATACAATTGTGAGAATGCAGCAATGTTACGATAGCCACTTTGTTGTTATTCACCCTATGAACATGATTTCTAAGTGAATACAGTTGTAATGAGATGATGAAAGGAATAAACATAATTATCATGGTATCTAATGCATGAGTGACAAGTTATCCTAAGCATGGTGACTACTGCGCATATAGGAAAAGTAAACCTACAGGCATGGTTTCTACCCATACTATAGCATGCATATTCCCACCCATTTCACTATCCAGCCCCAGGATCGTTTTTACAATTAGTTATTACATACCAGTATTGCACGAATTACATATAATAAAATTAAGAAGTTATACTATAGGGATCCTACCAATAAGCCTAAGTCTCCAAGTCCTTAGTGCCATATGCCATAACCTTTCATAAGCCCCGGGTGTGTCAGAGTTCCTAAGGACCTCAGAGGATCCTAGGCAGTGCTCACACCCAGGTACCCTAGCCAAGAATGAGTAAGTGCAGTGTAGGAATGCCAGCCTTGTGTGTCAGAGTTCAATGGGTACTCAAATGGTCCCCAAGGCAGTGCTCACACGAAGGGGGATGAACTTAAGAAACAAGGAGTAGTGAGATGTGCTCATGATTCAGGGAGTTTAAGTAAAACATAGTTGAAAAATAGTTTGAGAAGAAGAGGGACTTTTAATAAAAATCAGCTTTTCAGAATAAGAGATTCAGTTGTTGAAAAATAGTTTACAATTCAAACAGACAAAGCTAGCATCACACAGGGGACCCATGATGGTCCAGCAATCACAAACAAGGGTGAGGGGGTTTGAGGGACAAGTACACAGCTTGTGAGGCAAACAACTTACACATAATTAAAGGGGTTTTCTAAGAGTCCAGGGGATATGACTAAGTGTCAAATTAGAGCAACATATCAACTAAACAACTAACACCATGACTGGACTAACATATTAGACATAGGCATGGAGATACACATAAAGAACAAAGGCTGAGTGTAGAGAGACACATTGAGCATGCAGGATAAGGTAACATTAGACATGTAAAAGAGATTCAGAGTTCTAATTGCATGTTGAACAATAGAAACATATAAGAAATGCCAAGAACTGAACTATGAATAGAAACATATTGGTTTGGATGACTGAAGCTTAAATCAAGAAATACCAGTATGATGAAGAAAGCAGTAATGCAAGCAAGGATAAGAGATGCACAGTGAAAGTTCTTTGTTGTGAAAGAGAGTGCACAAAATTAGTTTTGTGTGTCTATGTCTGTGTGTAAGAGAGTTTAGAACAGTCTCTTGTTCATGGTGTGTTATTCAAAGACTAGAGGTATTTATTGTCTAAAACCAGTAGAAGAATAAGGTAAGAAGTGCTAATTAAACATAGTTATGGAAATAATGTCTATAAGAATCAATCAATGTCCGGACTCCCTTTAATTAGGGAGTCGGGATTCGAACGTATACAAGTTGTAATAAATAAGGAAAAGGATCAATTCAAGACTGACTTTACCATATTAAAGCATGTGGCATGTAATAAGGCTGAATACAGAATACTCCAAATAAAAAAAGTATATGTCAAATAGTTGAAAGCATAATTAGGTACATAAATATGGTAAAATGCAATTTTAGTTCTGAAAATCAGCCAAAAAATCACGGATGAGAGTGAAAATCACAGGATATCAGTGCTAACTAAGGAAAGCATCTCACATGTAAGGAAGTACTTCAAAATCAGTAAAGTTCTAAGGAACACACATACGAGTTACATCTTTGAGAAAAGATATCACAACTCTGAGGAAAATCAATAGAATCAATAGAGAATACTAAGTAAGGGTCGACACAACAAGTAACAAGTATGTTAAGCAATGAATATCACAAAATCAGCGAAACCTTAGGTAAGTAGTAGGGAACAGTAGAAGGTTGAAAACCCTAGGTAAAATAAGAATCACATAAGTTCAGGACAAAGTAATAGCAACATGATAGAAACACAGAGATCATAAACCTTAACAGCAACAACATGATAAAAATAGCAGATAAGCTTAACATCTATGAGAGATAAGAGTTCGTGCATTTAAAAAACATATCAGTCACAAAAGGGGCTCAGAATTTGGGGAAAGACTAGGGTTTTCAGTAAAGTAAGTTAAAACAAAAGAAAACTTTAAATAAATTATTGAATAATAAAAGAATCATAGAATGACATTTAAACAGAAGCAAAATATCTTTTTTTTAAAAGGGGGTTATGAAACCCTAGTTTTGAAGTGAAAGCTCGTTCAAAGTAGAAGAGTTTTGTTCAAAGAAAACATGTAAAAGCTTCGTAATATACATAGATCTAAGGCAGATCTAGAAGAAATCGAAGAGATATAGGAGTTAGGGTTTCATGGAACCCAGAGAAGTAAGAAAAACCTCAAAGATGTCGCGGGCTTTAGCCGGAAAGGTCGTAGCTTTTACTCAGACGGTCGGGGATGGTCGTAAAGTGGCATGAGGGACCATGAGAGGTGATTTAACCGCTCCAGGTTCGCCTGAGGGCTTTAGGGTATCACTGGACCGGTACAAGGTGAACAAATGACCAGGAGATGATGGAGGCCATGGTTTTCGGTGAGAGAACCAGCCGGAGAAGATGAACGGGCTTCATCGGAAGAGAGAAGCCAAGGGAAGGCTCTAGAGAGAACCGGAGAGCACCAGAGATAGATAGAGAGAGAATGAGAGATATGAAATGAGGGATCGGTCGGGGGGAGGGGGGTGTAATTCGGGTTTAATTATGGTAAGGGATATCTGGGTCGTTGATCTTATTTGATCAATGACTTAGATTGATTTGGAGCTGAGCCGGGTACGGGGTTGGTTTGGGCTGGGTCAGTTATGGGTTAAAGGGATGGGTAGAGAATGGGTTAAAGCTCAGGTGGGTTGGGTTTAAAAATTGATTATAATTTAAATAAATGGGCTAAACATTAGATACCCTTAAAATACAATAATTAATTAATAAAAAATGGCTAATAATTGTGTAAAATGAGATTAAGACTAAATAAGTGAAATTAAGGTGATTAATTAATATAAAAAATATAAAATGATCAGTTATTGATTTTAAAATGGTATAAATGCGCATTTGTGCTATAATTGCAAAAATTGATGTAATTAGCTAAATAATACCAATATTGGCCAATTTGTGAAATAATTAAATCCTCAGAGAATTAAATAGTATTATGAATAATATATTGATCAAGAAAATGTCTTGATATTATTTATAACATTATTTATGAATAATTATGGAATATAAAATATTAAATAAACAGGAAAATAATTTGATTAAAAATACGAAAATTATGGGAAAATACTAATTATTATAGAGAGTGATTTTGAAGGTATATATGCAAATTTGAAAATAATTTGAGGAAAAATTGGGTATCAACAGCTGCCCCTCATTACCCGGAAAGGATGAAAGAGTTGTCGGGTAAAGATATGATGGCCAATTTTGACCGAGTGGAAATAGTATGAAAGATTTAGGCCACACCCAGGCTTCTGAGCTGCCTACATATTCCTGGTTTTACAGGAATCAGGCCGTATGTAGTTCGGGAGTCACCGACGAAGTATACCGGTGACGTTTTGTAAGGACGGACGCAAGGTGAATAGAATGGCTTACAGGATAGTTAGGAGAACTGGAGCGGTTCGCTCCTGCCTGCCTGGCTGTTCCTAGCCGGATTTCCTGCAAATGATTAACAAGCATATTTTGTGCGTAATTTAAACATGATGCAAATTTCCATTGGACTATGAATGCTGTCTTTGGACGGTTGAGGATGACGTCCTTAGACCATGATGTCCTAGGCCATTAATCACTTGATGCGGGATTCGTAGCTATGAAATGATGGTCTCAGGCCATGAAGATGGTGCCTCTGAACCATGATGCCTTTGAATGATGATATGCAAACTGATAAAAGAGATCCTTAGGCCATGAAATGATGTTCTCGGGCCATGAAGATGGTGCCTCTGAACGATGACGCCTTCAGATAGGTTGGCGATATTTCAGCCCATGAAAATGCAATAGTATGATGCTAACAAAAGAAATCATAGTCTTGCGAATTAAAGGGGCAAAGCTTAGCCCGAAAGGAAGCGAAGTAAATAATGACAGAGACAGTGATTGCTTAGAAAGGTAAATGGGAGGCAGCGTTAGCCTCGAAAGGCAGGATGGTAGCCTTATGCAAATGCAGATGGAGGTAGCGTTTAACCTCGGAAGGCAGAATAGTAGCCTTATGCAAGAAATAAATGCAGATGCGGATGGAGATAACGTTTAACCTCGGAAGGTAGAAAGGTAGCCTTATGCAATGCAGATGCAGATGGAGGTAGAGTTTAACCTCGGAAGGTAGAAAGTTAGCCTTATGCAATGCAGATGTAGATGGAGATAGCATTTAGTCTCGGAAGGCAGAAAGGTAGCCTTATGCAATGCAGATGCAGATGGAGGCAGCGTTTAGTCTCGGAAGGCAGAAAAGTAGCCTTATGCAATGCAGATGCAGATGGAGGTAGAGTTTAACCTCGGAAGGTAGAAAGGTAGCCTTATGCAATGCAGATGCAGATGGAGACAACGTTTAGTCTCGGAAGGCAGAATGGTAGCCTTATGCAATGCAGATGCATATGGAGGTAGCGTTTAACCTCAGAAGGAAGAATGGTAGCCTTATGCAATGTAAGTGCAAAAAATAAAAATGCAGATAGGAGTTCTTAGCTGGTGATAAATTGCGGCGATGTGATTGTTGTGAGTATTGTGATAAGTGAAATGTCGTTTGTGATGGTAATAAATGTCGGCGTGTGCAATGAGCTTGAGAAGTGTGTCTTTAAGCAATATGTGTTCTTCGGGAGGATAATATGTTTTGGGGCTTTTTCCATCTTTGTGCCTGGATCCAAAGAAAAATTGTGAGTTTTGTAAGAGGAAAGGTTAGTTCGCGTTCCCGCTGGCTTTACTTGACTTGCTCACTTGATCGTGATGATACTGTCTGTATCACTGGGGTAGCGTTTGCCAAAAAAGTTGTTTCAAAAATAAATATGCATGATTTTGTATAAGCATATAATCTAAAAATAGTTTTTTAGATGAACCGACGACCGGGACGCGGTCCGAGACATTGCAACCTCTCATGCTATGGAATTTTGAGGGTCCTCCTCAAAATTCTACCCCAGTTTGATGGGTGAATACGTCTGGCTATTGCTCGTGCGACGATTGGCTGAAACTTGCTTCAGAAATTTGAGGGTCTTCCTCAAAATTCTGCCCCAATTTCCATTCATGGGGAAAATGAAATTTTTATTGAATTGTGACCGAACCCATAGGACTTCCTACGTATCCCCTTTTAAACGTGAATCAGGTCAGGCGTAGTTAAATTTACATTGTCGACAAAAGCATATAGAATTACACATAGTAGCCCTTGACTGCATCTGAATTGATTGGTTTTGGCCAAACTTCTCCATCCATTTTCGCAAGTATGAGTGCTCCTCCTGTTAGCACTATGTGAACCATGTACGGACCCTGCCAGTTGGGAGAAAACTTCCCTTTGGCTTGGTCTTGGTGAGGAAAGATTTTCTTCAGCACCACCTGCCCTAGTGTGAATCGTCTTGGCTTGACTTTCTTGTTGAAGGCTCTAGACATTCTGTTCTGGTAGAGTTGACCCTGACAAACTGCATTCATTCTCTTTCCATCTATGAAAGCCAGTTGCTCATAATGGCTCCTTACCCATTCCGCACCGCTGAGCTCAGGTTCTTGTATAATTCTCAGAGATGGAATCTCAACTTCGGCAGCCTCTGTACCATAAACTAGCATATAGGGAGTTTCCCCGGTTGATGTGCGGACTGTGGTGCGATATCACAATAAGGAAAATGATAACTTCTCATGCCATTGCTTGTGCTTTTCTATCATCTTCCTTAGTATCTTCTTGATGTTTTTGTTAGCGGCTTCTACAACTCCATTCATCTGAGGTCTGTAGGCTGTGGAGTTCTTGTGTTTGATCTTGAGTGTTTCACACATGGCTTTCATCAAGTCACTATTGAGATTAGAGCCATTATCAGTGATGAATTACTCTAGAACTCTGAACCGACAAACAATGCGGTCGCGGGTAAAGTCGGCCACGACTTTCTTGGTAACTGCTTTGTAGGAAGCTGCTTCGACCCATTTAGTAAAGTAATCAATGGAGACCAGAATGAACCTGTGTCAGTTGGAGGCGGCAGGCTCGATTGGTCCGATGACGTCCATTCCCCAAGCGGCGAACGACCATGGTGAATTTGTTGCATTAAGCTCACTTGGAGGTACCTTTATCATATCTCCATGTATCTGATAGCGGTGGCATTTTCGGACGTACTCGATGCCGTCTGTTTCCATGGTCATCCAGAAGTAACCAGCTCGGAGTATCTTCTTCCCTAATACAAACTCGTTCATATGTGGAGCGCAGGTTCCAGCATGAATTTCTTCCAATAGTTTTGATGCTTCTTTTGCGTCAACACACCTTAATAGCCCCAAATCGGGAGTCCTCCTATATAGGATTTCTCCGTTGTGAAAGAAATATTAGACAATCTCCAAAGTGAGCATTTCTGAGTGGTATTTTCAAGTTCTGGGTATTCTCCTTTTGCCAAATATTCCTTGACGTCATGGAACCAAGGATTTTCGTCCGCTTCTTCTTTGACATGGGCACAATAGGCCAGTTGATTGTGAATTTTCATTGGAATGGGATCAATGAAAGTTTTGTTTTGATGCTGAATCATAGATGACAAGGTAGCCAGAGCATCGGCGAACTCATTCTGGATTCTGGGGACATGCCGGAACTATATCTTTGTGAACCTCTTTCTCAACTCCTAAACTTGATGTAGATAGGGTAATATCTTGGAATTTTTGGTTTCCCATTCTCCTTGTACCTGATGTACCAATAGATCCGAGTCACCAATCACTAACAGCTCCTGGACGTTCATGTCAATGGCCATGTTGAGCCCTAAGATACAGGCCTCATATTCAGCCATGTTGTTGGTGTAGGAAAACCTGAGTTTGGCGGATGCTGGATAATGCTGACATGTTTATGATACTAAGACTGCTCCGATACCGACTCCTTTGAAGTTTGTTGCGCCATAAACATCCTCCAACCGTCGTAGGATTCTGCAATGTCTTCTCCTACGAATGATACTTCTTCATCAGGAAAGTACGTTTTCAGGGGTATGTATTCTCCGTCCACTGGATTCTCAGCAAGATGGTCTGCTAATGCCTCTCCTTTGACTGTTTTTTGAGTCACATAAATATGTCAAACTCACTCAGCAGGATTTTCCACTTGGCTAGCTTGCCAGTGGGCATGGGCTTCTGAAAGATGTACTTCAATGGATCCATCCTCGATATGAGATATGTTGTGTAGGCACAGAATTAGTGCCTCAGCTTCTGAGCGACCCAAGTCAAAGCACAGCATGTGCGTTCCAGCAAAGAATACTGGGCCTCGTAGGGAATGAACTTCTTGCTGAGATAGTAAATGGATTTCTCTCTTCTTCCTGTTTCATCATGTTGTCCCAAAACGCAACCGAAAACTCCATCCAGTATGACAAGGTAGAGTAGCAGGGGGCTACCTGGCTCAGGTGGCACCAAGACCGGGGGTGTGGATAGATAATCCTTGATTCTATCGAAAGCCTTCTGACAATCCTTGGTCCACTTAGTCGCAGCATCCTTCCTTAGCATTTTGAAGATCGGCTCACAGATGAATGTACATTGTGCCATGAATCGGCTGATGTAATTGAGCCTCCCCAAGAATCTCATAACATCTTTCTTGTTCTTTGGCGGTGGTAGTTCTTGAATGGATTTGACCTTTGACGGATCCAATTCTATTCCCCGGCATCTCACAATGAATCCCAACAACTTCCCAGCAGGAACTCCGAATGCACACTTTTCGGGGTTCAGCTTCAGATTATATTTTTTCAACTTGTTGAAGAACTTCCTCAAATCTTCCATGTGATCAACAACTTCCTTTGATTTGATAATGACGTCGTCCAGATACACCTCGATCTCTTTGTGAATCATGTCATGGAATATGGTATTCATGGCCCTCATGTAGGTGGCCCCTGCATTCTTTAAACCGAACGGCATTATTTTGTAACAGTACACTTCCCAGGGCTTGATGAACGCCGTTTTCTCAGCATCTTCCGCATCCATCCAGATTTGATGATAACCAGCGAAGCAATCTACGAAGGACTGTAGCTCATGTTTGGCACAGTTGTCAATTAAAATGTGTATGTTTGGCAAGGGGAAGTCATCTTTCGGCTTGGCCCGGTTGAGATCCAGGTAGTCAACACAAACTCTAACCTTCCCGTCTTTCTTTGGCACAGGTACGATGTTGGCTAACCATGTCGGGTACTCAACTACCCGGAGAACTTTGGCGTTGATCTGCTTGGTAACTTCTTCTTTGATTTTCAAGCTCATGCCAGGTTTGAACTTTCTAAGCGTTTGCTTTACCGGTGGACATGGCGGATTGGTCGGCAGTTTATGAGCCACAATGGACGTACTTAGACCAGTCATGTCATCATACGACCAGGCGAATATGTCTTCATACTTTTCAGAAACTATATATACTCTTTTATTCTCTGGTGGTGACAGGTGAATGCTGATGCGTGTTTCCTTGACATTCTCTGAATCCCCCAGATTGATAACCTCATTCTCGTCCGGGTTGGACTTAGGTCTGTTTTCAAAATTCTCAATTTCCTTGACAATCTCGCTAGGTATATCATCTTCGTCTGAATCAGTATCCGTTTGCTGCGTTGTCTCATTGCATGTCATAGTCATCGGTTCATCAAGACAAGTAATAGTAATGATGTATAAATAAAGTAATGAGAGAAAAAATAGTAATAATAAATATCGGATTAGAAGATGCTTTGATAAATTGAATAACAACTTTGAACATTAAGGATATTATTGCAGAAATCGAAAATTGCAGAAAAAGGAAAATCGTTTAGTAAATAAAACAGTAAATAATGCTTGTTTTTAGCGTTGCTACCCCAAGGCTCGGCGGGCTTTGGTGGTCCTGATAGACCAGATCTTGAGATATGTTCCCTTGCTTACTGCCTGTATGGAAGGGCCTTCCTCCCCCTCCTCCTAGAGAACAACACAGCAATCCATATCGCTGTCTTCCAAAAACAAATTCTTCATCGCAACAAGTGCTTCCTCTTCATCTGATCCATAGGCGATGTCGGCCTGCTTGAAGGTCTGTTCCAGATGGGGTATCGGTTGTTCCAGGAGGTAGTGATGACCGTGCCATGGTGGCGAGCAGTTTCTGAATTCTTCCCATGTATACTCGTACCCCAAACCGAAAGTAGTACCATGTTTCTTGAGTTTTATTGGCTTCGTGATCCCTAGGAGGTTCTTACCGAGCCTTTTACTTGGCTCGTATCCTCCCCAGTTCAGGATGCTCTCGATCTTTCTACCCCACCATTTGTCCTTGTCAATGGCATTGACTCGCTCAATATGGTGATAAGTTCCTCCACCTAGTTTTCTCTTCCCGTCAATCACAGGGATAGTCTCGCGACTGTAAATAGAGTTGCTACCGTCGCCATGGATGATCACCTTTTGGTGGTTCCACTCGAATTTCACCGCCTGATGTAGTGTTGATGCGACGGCCCCAGCAGCATGGATCCAGGGTCGTCCTAACAGCAAGTTGAAAGATGCCAGTACGTCTATTACCTAGAAGCCCACCTCGAACCAGGTTGGTCCCATCTGTAGGCATAGACTGACTTCCCCCATGGTAGGTCTTTGAGACCCGTCGAAGGCTTTCACGTTGATTGCTCCCTCTCTTATTTCATGTAGTCCTTTACCCAATTTCTTGAGTGTTATTAACGGACAAATATTAAGACTGGAACCTCCATCGACCAAGATCGTCGTGATGAAATGATCTTCACATTGCACGGTGATGTGCAAAGCTTTGTTGTGTCCCAATCCCTCAGGTGGTAACTCGTCTTCATGAAAGGTAATTTTGTGACTTTCCAGTACCTGGCCCACCATGTTGGCCATTTCTCAACTAATGATGTTGTTTGGCACGTATGCTTCACTCAGTACTTTTAACAAAGCATTTTTGTGCGTCTTAGAATTCTGCAACAAAGAGAGAATAGATATTTGCGCTGGTGTCTTTTTCAGTTGGTCGATGACCGAATACTCCTTAGCCTATATTTTCCTCCAAAGATCATCCAAACCTGTTTCAATGAGGGGAGGGCGATTGGAAGCTTGCTTGCTTGACTCGACCAGATGTTCAGGGGTATAGACTCTACCGGTTCTCGTCATACCCTGTGCTGCGATGGCTTTCTCAGACCAGTTTTTACCTTTCCTTCTCACCTAGGCTGTGTAATCCCAAGGGATAGCATTTGAATAGAAAAGTGGTGTGGTTGGCATTGCTACTGGAATCGGCGTGGCCATTCTTACTTCAACTGGAGTGTATGTTAGGGGTGGCAAGACTGCAACCTCGAGCGATGCTGGTGCGTTTGCTGGAGATACAAACTCAACTTCAATTGGCACTGGCGCCTTCGCCTTTGCAGGCGGCACTGCTTCAAACTCAAGTGGGATAGACATATTCACCTCGACATTCTCAGATGGATAAATCTAGACTATGATCAGGTTGAGAGTGACTGCAGGTTTCTTTGGGTCATCGCCTTCTGCGATCAACTCGATCGACCCCTCGGGGTCCCAATCATCATCTTTCTCAATCATATGGATACCTCCACCCTTATGGTCTGGTAAAGGGTTGTTTCGGACATTCGGAATGGGGTCTTTTGCCATAATAATCTTGTTATCAATGAGGGTCTGTACCTTATCTTTCAGAGAGCGACATTCTTCGATGGTGTGTCCTTTCATGCCAGAATGGTATGCACAGGATTAGTTTGGGTTAACCCACTGAGAAGGGTTCTCAAGGGTAGCAGCAGGGATAGGTGTGACGTAACCAGTAGCTTTGAGCTTTTCATACAACTGGTCAATGGGCTCGGCTATGGCGGTATATTGCTTTGGAGGGCGGCGATCAAAGTTAGGACGAGGCCTAGGGAAGTTTTGACGGGCAGGGGGTGATTGATAGTGAGGTGGCTGGGAATTATAAGTGTTGTATATGGGAGAGGGTTGTGAATATCTATGTGGGGTAGGTTGATATGTGGGTGGTGGAGATTGGTATGTAGGCTGGTAAAGAGGTGAGGGTGCTTGGTAGTTCGAGATTGGTTAATATGTGAAAGGAGGTGTTGGGTAGACTTGGTATTTGGGTGGGGATTTGGCTTGTTGTGCGACCATTACAGCTCCCACATCTTTTCTCATAGACACACTACCGGACTGTAAAGCCTTGTTAGTGGCTTGCAAAGCTTCAAAATTTGTAACCATACTGCTCTTGATACCTTCTTCAATCTGCTCTCCCAATTTGATAATGTCGGAGAACTTGTGGCCTTCAACCATCATCAGCCGTTCATAATATTGCGGGTCCTAAGCTCGGACAAAGAACTTGTTCATCTGTTCTTCCTCTAAAGCAGGCCTGACTTTAGCAGTTTCCGACCTCCAACGAGTAGCATACTCGCGAAAGGTTTATGTGGGCTTCTTCTTCAAGTTTTGGATGTAGAACACATCAGGTGCGTTCTTTGTATTGAATCTAAACCTGTCCATGAAGTCTGTTGCCATGCTTACCCAGTTTTACCATTTCGTGGGGTCTTGGTTGATGTACCAAGATAGTGCGTCTCCCTTCAAACTCCTCAGGAACAACTTCATGTGGATCCTTTCGTCTTTTCCTACACCAACCAATTTGTCACAGTAGGTCCTCAGATGGACCCTCGGATCACCAGTACCATTAAACATCTCGAAATTTGGAGGTTTGTACCCCTCGGGTAGTTCGACATCAGGTTGTATACATATATCTTCATAGTTCAAACCTTCAATTCCCTTGACTCCCTCAACACCCTGAACTCGGGTAGTCAACTTTCTATGTTCCTCAGCCAGATTCTTGATAAGCAAGTCCTTATCATCAGACTCGGATGTATGTGAGATATGCAGAATGGAGTGGGTCATAGTTTCCATGTAGATGGGATTGATGTAGGCATGGAAATGGTTCTTCGTGGGGTTTTAAGGTTCGTGGATGGATGGTGGAGTGTTGTTGTGGCAAGTGTTGCATGGTGCAGGGAGAGTTTGGTTCTTTGGAGAAGTGGCGTGATGGTGAGGTGTGGGATAGTTCTGTTGCTTTGGGATATTCTGTGGAGGAGTGGGGTTGATGTCTGGGACGTTAAGGGAAAAAGACAGATTGGCCAAATTCCGGACATGGTCGAGCTCCTCTTGAAATTTCAGCAATTTTTGTTCTAATGGAGACATATTCTCATGCGAGACTTGAATACCCCGGCCGTCAATGTCTTCTACCTGTTCAACCGTATTTTCCTTCCTGATACCGCTGGATTCTGCCATCTTACTTTTGCCCTTGTTTATACCTTTGGGAGGACTGAGAGGAGGAGTAGGCGGAGGCCCTTTGGATCTTGTGCGGTAGGCAGATGATGCCAGAATGTACGAACTAACCTTTGGGGAAGGGGATAATAACAGTAATAGAAACAAAACAAAAGGTAACTAAGTCAGTGAGGATTATGAAAAATGTTGCAGTAATTAAACACGTAATATAGAAATGTAAAACATGTCCTAATTGGGGACCTCTTTGTGCCCGAGGTAGGCCTAGCGATAAATTGATTTGGAGAACTTAAAATGCTAAATGCCTCATTTTATTGATTAAGAAAATAGACAAATCTTTAAAATGACTCTAAATATGCGAAAATAAAAGGCACTAATGACCATAGGACTTATTACATTAATGAAAAAGACAAAAGAAGACACCCCTATCTACTTGGTCCCAGAAGGACCTTCCCCAGATTCGGCATTCTTGCTTCCCTCGATCAGCTTTCCCAACTCGCGAAGTCCCAGCAGTAGGTAGGTTCTGGCTAGGTATCCCCCTTAAGCTCCCTCAGCCTTTTGGCAAGTCTCAATCCTCTTGATGAATTTCTCCTCCAGTTCAACTATACCTTGCTCCAAGTACCCCAGCCTCTTGTTGGAGCTGATAGCCATGTCCTTCCATTCCTCGATCAACCTTTTGTTGGACTTATGTATCTTGTGGTTATCATCCTCACATTCACGGATCCTTTTGCGCAGTTGTTTGTACTTGAATTGTGCTTCAGCCTTTTCGTCTATAACTCGGTGTCCTCGAACGAACCCCGACTCGATTCGACCACCTAGATCTTCTTCTAACCAACCAAGATAGAAAGGAGTGCAACCGGCGTGATACCTGTCATGCTCGATGGTGTCTTTTTCAAGCCTAATCTTGCAGTGCCATAGGTGCTGAGCTTGGCACTTGTGAGGGATATCATCATTCTGAAAGTCTGCTCGAAGATGACTTATTTTCTCGACCCTATGTATGACCTTCTTCCTACCTGCTTGCCTCATTACTCGCAGAGGGACGTAAGGGTATATCCCCCTCAGACCAATCAGTATCAGAAATGAAGCGTCTCGGAACCGAATGATGAAATCGTCTGTTGGAAACCACTCAAACATCCATTGAACCTGATCCTCGGTTAAGTTACCAAATAACTCAACCCATCATTCGGCATTCTACAGTTAAGCGAACATGTCGGGAATATAGTTCATTCGCTTTGGGTGATGAAAAGCGTTATGGTCGTCCCAAATCCTTCGATGGATGTCTTGTCAGTATTCACCTTTTTGCAGATGTTCTAGGAGCTAGAGTTGGAGTAATAATTTGCAACCTTCGAAATGCCTTGCTCCTCGTTGACACATTTCTAGGGCCCGATACATATCTGCGATGATCATGGGCACAATGCTGAAGTCCTTCCCGTCTGTCCCTTCCATTAGCGTCTTAGTTACCATGGCCAACCTAGTATGGATTCTTTCTTTCTTCATTGGGAACACAATAAAACCCAAAAAACACACCATAAACACGAACACTCGGCGATGGATATGTCCTAGAGAGGTGATGTCAAACTCGTCTTGGTAGGTGCGGTACGATTTGCTGTGACCGTACCTTTCATATAGATAGTCTAAAGGGATGTATGAATCCTTCAGACACACCAATTCTGGATTCTTCTTCAGACCCATCATTTTGAGGAAACCGCTTCCCGTGCGGTTTTCAGGCATCAGCAACCCCGGAGATTCCCAAGCTAGATCAGCCAATCCTCCTATCTCCTCTTATAAAGGTGTTATTTCAAGGTTCCCAAAGCGGAACACAGACCTATCGCAATCCCAAAACAGAGTAGAAGCCTCTATCGTCATTTTGTTTGGCTAGATATCTAGAAGAGATGGTCGATTGACCAGGTGTTTTCTGACGAGAGTTTTGCCACTAGAGTGGAGGTCTTCCCACCAAACCAGCAGCCTAGGGTGAATATTGGCGACCATGCCGAATCTGGGGACTTCATGCCTCATTTTCTGCAAAACAGACAAGGTTAGGCCCTTTACCCCCACCAGACTCGACTATTTAACAACAATAATTAGCAGGAAGCATTTAGTTCTCCAAATAAATGCACAGAACATAAGGGTGTCCGTTTGGGTTCTAGGGAAACCTAGTGGACTTTGGACAAGGCTATCTTAAAGCCTATTGTGCGGACAACACGTTAACCTGGCTAAGTTTGACCATGATGCATGAAACAATATAACAGAGTAAGGTTTCTATGGGGTTTTAGACTGGTACCCTTGAGCAGACAACTCAAAGGGGAAGGCACGGAACTATCGACTGCACCGCTGATCGACTAGTTTTACCGCAAATACGCCTTTTCGAATTTAAGGGGTAATAATATAGGAAGAGTGCAACCACTCATTGTAAGTGTTGCTATAGTATTTTGTTTGGCACGAGTGGAGTATGAATGTCGAGCATGATATGCAATAAATAAGCATTTAAACAGATAGTCATGTATTTTCACATTAAGGAAAGTGATAAATACAACAATTATGATTGAAAGTAGGTATAAAAGGAAAACAAAGAGACATGTCAGTTTTGTTCATGTGAGAAAAATAAATACCTGAAATAATCAATTAACGGCATGTAAAGGGAAGGGGAAGGGGTGCAAGCATTAAACAAATTAAAGGTAACAATTCACGGAATGATTTGTAATGGTAGAAGCCTAGGTATATTCCCCAGCAGAGTCGCCATGCTGTCGCGCCCCCTTTTTCCCTTAAGCATAGATCGGGTTTATGACATTCTGACAACCTCTTTTTAAAGGAAGAGGTTTAAAAGAAGAGTCGCCACCTAACGATTTTTAAGGCGCGTTAGGGAACCTAGAGTGATTAACTCATAAGAATAGTTTGCATACCAGAGATTGGGTAAGGGTTTGACATTATCTGAAGGGAAAGGTATTAGGCCCCCCTTAGGATCCACAACTGTGGTTCCTGGCCAAATGGTTTTCGTGAATTTGTACAATAAGCAAATAGCAAGTAACAACCCAAATAAGAGGGGATTTCAAATAAGCATCGGAGTTATTAACTTTTGAAAGAACTAGTAAAACATTTGAGAGAAAGACATCCTAGGTTTGAAACAATATGGATCACATTAATGCAATACCCGGTATGTCACTCCTCAAAGAGGGGCTACGCGTGGTATTAGCGTACCGGTCATCATATCAATATTCTACCCTTTCCCACCCCGTGAAGGTATTTAAAACGTACGTTGATCACAGACTCTATTGCGTGCTATTACCCGTCCCATCCTATCAGTCCCGAAGGAGGCTAGGACTACTATCCTAAAAGGGGAGTACTAGGTTGAACCCCTAGGTTTAAAGGACAAAATTCTAAACGACAAGAAAAGACAGTTAGGACTACAGATATGGGAAAACCACATAGAAGCAAATATGAGGCTCAAATATTCCTCCACAAGTGATGCACATATCAGCACGACTTAAACACACATAAGGTCTTTTAACTTCAGATCCCAATGCATGATGTCTAGGTGAGAATACAGTAGCGAGATAGTTTATTACTGATTTTAGAGAAGGAATTGTACTAGTTTCTAAATACTGACTTTAACCTGTTGTTAACCAAACAATATAAAGGAACATGTTTCCAATTTTAACAAGTTTAAAACCTAAGGCTTGCCTAGGCGTACCAAAAATGCTCCAATTATGCTATTTTAGTTTCGAGTTTAGAAAAATAGTTGTTAAGCGGGGGGTGAGTGTTAAGCGAATATGAATGCAATCCTAAAAGACATGGTATCTGAATGCAAACAAGATACAAAATGATGCGAAACCTACACATGATGTTCTAAATGCAGATGTGTTTCAGCGTCAGAACGTATTTTAGAAATATCCATTTGTTAACACATTTTTACTTAAAGCAGACCGTAGTAGTTTCACAGAAAATCCGGTTCTTTGTTAGATTGCTGAACCTAATACATGATTTTCTAGGTGTTCATGCAAAGTACATTTTCAATCACAGGATTTTTGTCATAAGTAACATGCAGAAAATAATATCCTAAGGGACCTGATCTCTAATGCAAGATTTGGATAGTTGTTAATGTTATTACTTATCCTAGAAAAGCAGGATTTCTAGGTGATGCAGTTGTGAGAATGCAGTAATGTTACGATAGCCACTTTGTTGTTATTCACCCTATGAACATGATTTCTAAGTGAATACAATTCTAATGAGATGCTGAAAGAAATAAACCTAATTATCATGGTATCTAATGCATGAGTGACAAGTTATCCTAAGCATGGTGACTATTGCGCATATAGGAAAAGTAAACCTACATGCATGGTTTCTACCCATACTATTCCCATTTCACTATCTAGCCCCAGGATCGTTTTTACAATTAGTTATTACAGACCAGTATTGCACGAATTACATATAAGAAAATTAAGAAGTTACACTATAGGGAGCCTACCAATAGGCCTAAGTCTCCAAGTCTTAATGCCATATGCCATAACCTTTCATAAGCCCCGGGTGTATCGGAGTTCCTAAGGACCTCAGAGGATCCCAGGCAGTGCTCACACCCAGGTACCCTAGCCAAGAATAAGTAATTGCAATATAGAGAAGCTTAACATCTATGAGAGATAAGAGTTCGTGCATTTAAACAACATATCAGTCATAAAAGGGACTCAGAATTTGGGGAAAGACTAGGGTTTTCAGTAAAGTAAGTTAAAATGAAAAAAAAAATTAAATAAATCGTTGAATAATAAAATAATAATAGAATGAAATTTAAACAGAAGCAAAAAATCATTTTTTATAAAAGGGGGTTCTGAAACCCTAGTTTTGAAGTGAAAGCTCGTTCAAAGTATAAGAGTTTTTGTTCTAAGAAAACATGTAAAAGCTTCGTAATATACATAGATATAAGGCAGATCTAGAAGAAATCGAAGAGATATAGGAGTTAGGGTTTCATGGAACCCAAAGAAGTAAGAAAAACCTCAAAGATGTCGCCGGCTTTAGCCGGAAAGGTCGTAGCTTTTACTCAGACGGTCGAGGATGGCCGGAAAGTGGCATGAGGGACCATGAGAGGTGAGTGAACCGCTCCAGGTTCGCCTGAGGGCTTTAGGGTATCACAGGACCGATACAAGGTGAACAAATAACCAGGAGATGATGGAGGCCATGGTTTCCGGTGAGAGAACCAGGCGGAGAAGATGAACGGGCTTCATCGGAAGAGAGAAGCCAATGGAAGGCTCTAGAGAGAACCGGAGAGCACCAGAGAGAGATAGAGAGAGAATGAGAGATGGGAAATGANGGGGGGGGGGGGGGGGGGGGGTAATTGGGG
Organism: Nicotiana undulata; assembly: GCA_005239495.1. Lineage (NCBI taxonomy): Eukaryota > Viridiplantae > Streptophyta > Magnoliopsida > Solanales > Solanaceae > Nicotiana > Nicotiana undulata. The sequence continues at coordinate 55,288 of ML271888.1, read as the reverse complement.
TTTAATTATTGTAAGGGATATCTGGGTTGTTGATCTTATTTGATCAACGGCTCAGATTGATTTGGAGTTGGGTCGGGTGCGGGGTTGGTTTGGGCTGGGTCAGTTATGGGTTAAAGGGTGGGTAGAGAATTGGTTAAAGGTCAGGTGTGTTGGGTTTAAAAATTGGTTATAATTTAAATAAATGGGCTAAACATTAGATACCCTTAAAATAGGATAAGTAATTAATAAAAATGGCTAATAATTGTGTAAAATGAGATTAAGACTAAACAAGTGAAATTAAGGTGATTAATTAATATAAAAAATATAAAATGATCAGTTATTAATTTTAAAATGGTATAAATGCGCGTTTGTGCTATAATTGCAAAAAATTGATGTAATTAGCTAAATAATGACAATATTAGCCAATTTGTGAAATAATTAAATCTTAAGGGAATTAAATAGTATTATGAATAATATAGTGAGCAAGAAAATATCTTGAAATTATTTATAACATTATTTATGAATAATTATGGAATATAAAATATTAAATAAACAGGAAAATAATTTGATTAAAAATACGAAAATTATGGAAAAATACCAATTATTATAAAGAGTGATTTTGAAGGTATATATATGCAAATTTGAAAATAATTTGAAAATTTGGGTATCAACACTGCGACCCCAGGCCCTCCCAACTCTCACACCTGCGCCTGGCCCTCCTCACGTGCGTGTCCGCACCTGTGGTTCCCACTCTGCAGGTGCGAAACACCAGATAGTAGAAAAACTTCAGCAATGGCCTAAGTCCAATTTTCAACCCGTTGAGCATTCGAAACATATCCAAGGCCCTCGGGACCTCAACCAAACATACCAACCAATCCTATAACACAATACGAATTTAGTCAAGCCCTCAAACCACCTTGAACAACATCAAAAACACGAATTATGCACGGATTAAAGCCTAAGGAACTTTGAATTTTCCAAATTCTACTAACGATGCCGAAACATATCAAACTTTGTCCGAATGACTTCAAATTTCACAGCCAGGTCACGAATAACATTACGAACCTACAACCACTTCCAAAATTCCATTCTGGGCTCGATATCAAATTTTCCACTACCGGCCGAAATCGCCAAAAATCCAACTTTTGCCAATTCAAGCCTAAATCTACTACGAACCTCCAAAACATATTCCAGACACGCTCCTAAGCCCAAATTCACCCAACGGAGGTAACGGAATCGACATAATTCCATTCCGGAACCGTCTTCATACAGTTTCGACTATGGTCCAAATTCTAAGACTTAAGCTCTCATTTAGGGACTAAGTGTCCCAAAACACTCCGAAACTCACAACTCATCATCCCGACAAGTCACAAAAGCAGAAATATATATGGGAAAAGAAGTTATTAAGGGATGGGGGCTCTAACTCTCAAAACGATCGGCCGGGTCGTTACATTAAAGGACATGTTAAGAGTATGTCTCATTGGCTTTAGAGGCCATTGGGATGATCATTTGCCGTTAGCAGAATATTCCAATAACTACAATTACAAGTCCATTATTCTGATGGAGCCATTTGAGGCATTATATGGTCTCATGTGTCATTCGCCTTTTGGTTGGTTTACCCGGAGAGGCGAGGTGAAGTTATTAGATATAGACTTTATAGGACAGAACTTAGAGAAGGTCAAGGTAATTTAGGATCGACTTTGGATAGCGTAGAGTAAGGCAAAAGTCGTATAACAATGTACAAAGACGTGATCTTGTATTTATGTCAGGAGATCATGTACCACTCAAGATTTCTCCTATGAGAAGTGTAACGAGGTTCAGAAAGAAAGAAAAGTTGAGCTTGAGGTATATTGGACATTATAAGATCCTAAAGTGGGTTGTTGTATCTACTTGCAAGCTTTCTATACCTTCCCGGGTTAGCATTACATCCAATATTGCATGTATGCATCAATTCTTTAAAAGTATGTTTGAAATGATACACACATTATACCAGCGACCACAATCCAAAGGGACAAGGATTTGTCTTACGAACAAGACCTCATGGTTATTTTGGACAGGCAGGTTTGCAAGTTGAGGTCGAAAAAGTTCCCTTTGGTTAAAGTATTGTGGAGGAGTCGCTCGCATGAGGAGCAGACTTGGGAGATTAAGGTGGAAAAGTAGGAGATATACTCTATCATGACCCCGAATCCTACCCTCAGGATCGTGATGGCGCCTATCATTTCACTTTCTAGGCAAGATAACGTTAGCTACATTACTTAATTAGTTTTAACAATTCGAATCAAAACATTAACAATAATAACTATAATAATCTAAAATAGGGGGATGTAATACTGAATAACGTAATCTAAACCTATCCCAGAATCTAGAGTCACAAATACATGCGCATCAAAAGTGCTACAAATAAAATCTGAATAAAATACAATTATTTTGAAGCTAAACAAACAACAATGATAGAATAGAAGGGGGCTTCAGGGCTGCGGACATCTTGAAGCTATATCTCAAGTCTCCACAAATAGCTGAATCCGAGCAGTCTTGCTATGCGCCGTTGGAATCAACTTCGGTATTGTCACGACCCAAAATCCTGCCTTAGGCGTCGTGATGACACCTAGTCTCTAAGACTAGGTAAGCCGTTTACTTACAATAATTAAGCCAACTTAACCATGATATTTTAAATCAAAGATTTACATAAATACCAAAATAATTGTGAAATAAGCCTATGCGGCAATAATCATTACAGTATCCCAAGACTAGGTAACACAGAGTCGCGAATTCTAGCTGAATACATGGAAAGATCTCAAAAAATGAAATACAATACTATTCGGATATCAAGTTGACAATACAATAAAATGATAGAACTCCAAGGGACTGCGATGACTAAACAACTCTACCTTGAATCATCACGACCGATAAGCTAACTCTGCCTGAGTCCGATATCAACAATACTTGGATCTGCATAAAAAAAAATGTGCGGAAGTGTAGTATGAGTACACCACGTTCGGTACCCAGTAAATATCAAGACTAACATCGATAGAGTAGTGACGATGTACAAGTCAAAACACCTACTAGTCAAAATAACCTGTGCAGTATAAAAGTATAAAGCTAAGAATGAAAGAAGAAATCAGTAAACGGCAAAACAATCAACATATGATATAAACAGTAAAGTAATAAGAACATCGTTTAAGTACTAACGAGAACATATAAGGAACAAATAACAATCAACTAATCAAGCATTCTAATACAAGTCTCACAATGAATTACTCCGAGATACCTCATCTCATAATCACAAGTCATGAGTCTCAAACCACAATTATATGCTCATGGCAACTTGTGCCCACATTTCTAATAGCCACCATATAGACAACTCACGTGCCAATATCTTAATCCCCCCGGCATGATCAGAAGCTCACACCCACAATCCGCCTGGCATGGTCACATGCCCAATATTACAATGAAAGCAGATAATCTGATAGCCACCTATATCACTCCTCATAATAGCCACCCTTATCGCTCCACCCGGAAAATAACCCAATATCCACCCGTACCACTCTGCCCAATTAACAACAGTGAGATGCCACCTTTATGCTCCGCATAACAGAAACCAATCCACATCACAATTCATATGTGTTAACATCAATACAAAATGACATATCAACTCATACCACAAGTGCTCATAAGCCACAATCTTTCCAAAACAACGATACAAATATCACCATATCACATAGCCAACGACTCAAATACAATGTGTGTAGAATCTCAATAACAACAAAATGAACGGGAAAATACCTCAACAGTGATCAAAACTCCCTTTAAACACAATTTCAATTAACATAGATTAGTGACTTTCAATAACTTCAACTCCAATTAGTTTATATGAAGAAACTCAGTAATGACGGTATTTCCATGAAATGGCAAACTTTCAAATTCTAATGTGTGAAATAAGCTAACAACTAAAGAGATGGCATGAACTAGAAACTACGTCTAAATGCATGAGAATAACCCGACAACGAAAGGATATCATGTTAGAAACAATTTCAATTAAGAGTAACTTAATAAAAAAGGAGGTCCCATTACAATAAAAGAGGTAATAACTCCAAATAAAGCATATAAGAGTAAACTTGACAAGTAAAGGATATGACATATAACAACAACATTAAATCAAGAATGTGAGAGTAAACATGACAAATAGAAGATATAACATGTGCTAAAAATTTCAAATATATACATGAAAGAAGCCTAAAAGAATCGGTCAATTTTCACATATAAGCCCGAGTACGCACTCGTCACCTCGCATACACGGCTTTCACATAACATAAATAACACAAACAACTCCAAACCCTAAGGGGTAGTTCCCCCACACAAAGTTAGGCAAGATACATACCTCAAAGAAACTAAATCAGTACTCTAAAATGACCCTTTCATATGAAACAACCTCCGGACGGCTCGAATCTAGCCAAAATAACTAACAAACATCAAATAATGCCTAAGAAAACAATTTCAAATGATAAAGGTCGAGTCTTTACACATTTACTAAAATTCAACCAAAAGGCAAACCCGAGCTTGCACCTCAGAGCTCGATAAAACTCACAAAGTTCGATAAACTATTCAATTACGAGTCCAACCACACTAATTTTACTCAAATTCGGCTCTTAATCAATGTTCAAAACTCAATTATTCAATTTAGGAATGTTAAGACAAAACCCCCTAATTTCTTCTCTTCAAATCCTTCATTTAGGTGTAACAAACCATGAAATAATCAAAATAAAGATAAAATTACTTACCCTCAAAATTTGAGTGTTTATCTCCACCAAAATCGCCTTACTTGTGCTCCAAGAACTCAAAAAGTGAAGAAAATGAACTCAAAATCGCGAAATTTGATATTTTAATGCACTGTCAGGGGTCCTTCTTTTGGATCTCGGTCTCCAACCTCGCGATCGCGATTCAAGAAAAAGTTCCAGCTCAGTTTTCACTCTTCGCGATTGCTGCTATGTTCCCGCGACCGCAATGAACAAATTCCAATAAGTTTGCCCAACTCTTCTAGAAAACCTCTAGTATAATGGCTATAATATTATGTACAAACTTCCGAATTACAAAATCTTTCTGAAAACTAGACACAAAGAGCTACAACTTTCATTTTGAGATCATCTCCAAATTTCTTATAGATTGCAAGATATAAGCTTCCAAAGTCATTCATGTGACAACATAAATTTCTTCAACGCGATCGCGAGAGGGCTTCCACGATCCCAATTCAGAGTGCCCAAACAACAATTTTCTCTTCGCAAACATGACCCCCACGATCGCGATGCACACTCATGTGGCCAAAAGTATCAACTAAAAATGGCCTAGAAATGGTACGAAACCACCCCGATACTCACCCGAGCCCCTCGAAAACCTATTTGATCATTGCAACAAGTCCCAAAACATAATATGGACCTACTCGAGGCCTCAAATCACACATAGTAATATCAAAACCATGAATCGTCGATCAAGATCAATCTCTTAAGATCATAAACTTCAAACTTTGAACCAAGCATCTGAGTCAAGCCTAACCAACCCGGAATGAATCCAAATTTTTCATACAAGTTCCAAATGATATATCAAACCTATTCCAACCCGCAGAACAACAATCCAAACTCGATAACATCGAAGTCAACTCCCGGTCAAACTTAAGAGCATTCCAACCTTCAAATTTCCAACTTTCGCCAAAATGCATCGAATCAACCTACTGACCTCCAAATACAAATCTGTACATATTTCTAAGTCCAAAGTCACCATACGAAGCTATTGAAATCATCAAAAAACACCATTCTGGAGTCGTCTAAACAAAATTCAAATTCTGGTCAACTCTTACCACTTAAGCTTCTAAAACAAGAATCATCCTTCCGATTCAATCCTGAATCATTCGAAAACCGAACCCGACCACACACGCAAGTCTCAATACATAATACGAAGCTAATTGAGAACTTAAGACACCGAACAGGACACTAGTTCTCAAAACGGCCGGTCGGGTCATTACATTCTCCCTCTCTTAAATAAACGTTCGAGGACGGACGTGCCAAGAACCAGTTTGAAGTCACGAAATCACCATACATATACTCGCAGGTGATCCCACGTCACCCCAATCCATATAAGCCCGACAACACCCTCTCAAGTGAAGATTATTCCTTTCACCCACATCAATAAATCTTAGAACCAAATTTATCACCATTCGATCATTTCCCAAAGATCCGATTCCGGCATAACCACACTGTATCAACCTCAACTAGCTGTCATAACGCATACATACACCCAAAAGGTATGACCACCCGACGTAATACATCGCTCATATGCCCGTAAAAATAATTCTAACTGCTATAACTATCCATTACGAAATCTCGTACCAATAAATAGCCTCATATAGATTAGCACCTTGTTCCAAACCTTTCACAACGCTGACAACGATACAAGAATCATTAAGATCTCATCATCACTCACCCAACGCGAATATGACTGAATATGCAAAAAGAAACACATGAGAGAACTATTAAACAAGTCCGTCAGGAACAACTCCCTATCTGTACATTCCACAAGGGAGAACAAAAATATATGAACTAATCACAAGTATCTCATCCTAATATAACTCCACCGCAACACATAGCCTGGTTCAAACATATCAAACCACACGAAAAGGCGAGGATCCCATCCTCAGCTCTGAGTCAAAAGTAGAATACATATCATTCCAACCAAAACCTTCCACTAACTCAATTTCGCAAAACAAAATCACAACACGTAACAAGCTTCCCATACCAATAGATCTAATTACAAATCGTAACCAAACCATTCAGAAATCACATCAAAACCTACAATAATGAGTAGCCAAAAATTTATTCTAGTCTCATGACTCTCAAAAACAAAATGGCAGACACGAGCTACCACTATAGAATCTCTCAACAAGGGTAAACACATAAGAAGAGTACAAGAATCACAAAATACACCCATATATGAAGCGAGATATGAGGATTTACTCAGATAAATATGACCGAATAAAAATAAAACAAATGCTCCTCAATGATGAATTGGAATCATACCTTAACGACACTATATGGTGCAGAAGCCTCAGCCCTACCATGGAAAGCATATCAACGATCCGGGCCTCCACCTCTAGGGCTCCCTTTACCCGCCTGTCCTTTACCCATAGCTGGCTGTGCAGGTGGGGTAACAATTTGAATGGGGCCCATAGCTTGAGTTCTCTGATGGAATCCATCTCTCCCGAGTTTGGGATAATATCTTATGATGTACCTAGTAACACCACACTCATAACAACCCCTCTACGGGCATGGCTACTAGGAGTGGGTATGCTGGGTAATTAGAATAACTGTTGTAGGAACAAGGTCCCATATGTTTCGAAATTCGACCTCAATTTTACGAAGTCCCCAATTTCTATCCAAATCTCTAATTTCTACCATGGAAAATCCTAGATTAAATGTTAAAATCAATGGGAATTTATGAAAATGCATTAAATAAGTTAAAATTTACTAAACCAATGAAGTTGGCATGAAATACCTCTTCAAAATCGCCTCTAGGCCGAGCTCAAACTTGAAAATGGTGAAAAATGGCTTAAATTTCGTCTTTTGGAATGTTCAATATATGGACGACAGGTGTTCTTTGCGTTCCCAAAGAACCTAACGTGTTTGTGAAAAACAGCGGGCCAAATGGCCTACGCGTTCGTGATGAATCCTTTGCGTTCGTGAAGGCTTAACCCTCTTGCCTTCACATTAGCGAGCCATGCCTCACATTCACAATGAGTAACGGTCAGCGTTCCCCCCAAACCCCAATAACTCTATGTGTTCGCGAGAGGATCGTCGCGTTTGCGAAAAGTATGCCCCCTACAACTTCGCGTTCGCGGCCCACTCACCATGTTCGCGAAGAACAAACCTATACCAAGTCCCAATATCAAAATCTGAACCCGATAGACTTGAAGTTACGGTCAAACGTAAGAAATTTTCAAACTTTCAAATTACTAGCTTTCGGCAAAATGAGTCAAATCAACCTAGGGACCTCCGATTTTAATTGCGGGCATACGCCCAAGTCCAAAATCACAGTATGGACCTACCGAAATAGTCAAAACATCAATTCGGAGTCGTTTACATAAAATGTTGACCGTGGTCAACTCAAGTTATTTTTTTCAAGCCAAAAATCATTTTTAAATTTTACGTGAAAACTTCCTAGAAAAATATACAGACTATGCAAGCAAACCTAGAAACATCAAATGAAGCTAATAGAGGTCTCAGATCTCGAAATTAAGGGCTAGAACTCAAAACCACCTATACATGGGACGGATCACCGTTATACTTCTAGAGCATGGAAACATGGAACACCAGGTGAACTGCCGATCAGCTGGGTGGCAATGCAAATTGGTAGGTCATCTCACCAACGCTCTCAAGGATATCAAAAGGAACAATATACCTAGGGCTCAACTCGCCCTTCTTCCCGAACCTCATCACATCCTTCATGGGTGAAACCCGTAACAAAACCCTCTCTCCCACCATGAATGCTTCATCACGAGCCCTCTGATCAACATAACTTTACTACCTACACAGGGTTGTACGGAGCCGATCGTGAATTAACTTGACTTTCTCCAAGGCATCCTGAACCACATTAGTGCCCAACAACCTAGCCTCTCTCGACTCAAACCAACCAATTAGAGAATGACACCGCCTCCCATATAAGGCCTTACAAGGAGCCATCTAAATACTTGATTTGTAGTTGTTGTTGTATGCAAAATCTGCAAGTGGTAAGAATCCCACAAACCCCCGAAATCCATAACACATACACGTAACTTAACCTTCAAGATCTGAATGGTGCGCTCAGACATCCTGTTTGTCTCGGGGTGAAATGTTGCACTCAGCTAAACCCGAGTGCCTAACTCACGTTGCACGACTCTTCAAACATGCGATGTGAATTGCGTGCCTTGGTCGAATATAATAGATACCAGCAAACCGTTGAGATGAACAATCTCACAGATATAGATCTAATCCAGCTGCTCTGAAGAATAGGTAGTCACAACCGGTACCAAATGTGAAGATCTAGTCATTCTATCCACAGTAACCCACACCGCGTCAAATTTCTTCAAAGTCCGTGGGAGCCCAACAATAAAATCCATTATAATACACTCCCACTACCACTCAGGAATCTGAAGTCTTTGAAGTGAACCACTCGGCCTCTGATGCTCGTACTTCACCTATTGGCAATTCAAATACCAAGCCATATACATAACTAGATCTTTCTTCACTCTTCTCCACTAATAATGTTGCCTCAAATCCTGATACATCTTGGCAGCACCCAGGTTAATGGAATACCGCGAACTGTGGGGTTCCTCAAGAATCAACTCACTTATCCTATCTACATTGGGCACACAAATCTGACCCTGCATCCACAACATTCCATCATCTCCAATAGAAACCTCCTTGGCACTGCCGTGATGCACTGTGTCCTTAAGGACAAGCAAATAGGGGTAGTCATACTGACACTCTCTGGTGCGCTCATACAAAGAAGACCGAGAAACCATGCAATCTAGAATCTGACTAGGCTCTGAAACATCTAACCTCACGAGCTGATTGGCCAAAGCGTGGACATCCAATGCTAGCGGTCTCTCACCCACTAGAATATATGCAAGGCTACTCATACTCTCAGTCTTTCTTCTCAAGGCATCGACTATCACATTGGCCTTTTGGGGATGGTACAAAATGGTGATATCACAATCTCTAATAGCTCTAACCACCTCCGCCGCCTCAAGTTTAGATCTTTTTGCTTAAACAAGTATAATAGACTCCGATGATCTGTGAATACCTCGCACGACATGCCATAGAGATAATGCCTCTAAGTCATCAGTGCGTCCACAATGGATGCGAACTCTAAATCATGAACGGGGTAGTTCTTCTTACGAGGCTTCAGCTGATGCGAAGAATAAACGATCATCCTATCTTCCTGCATCAAGATATATCTGATGTTAATCCCCGAAGCATCACAATAAATTGAATATGAACCTAATGTTGACGACAAAACTATAATTAGAGCTATGGTCAAAGCAATTATGAGCTTCTAGAAGCTCAACTCACACTCATCGGACCATATGAAGAGAGCACCCTTATGCGTCAACTTGTTTAATGTGGCTGAGATAGATGAAAACCCCTCCACGAACTGGAGATAATAACCTGCCAAACCCAGGAAACTCCAAATCTCTGTAGCTAAAGTAGGTCTAGGCCAGTTCTGAACTGCCTCAATCTTCTTAGGATCCACTTTAATATCCTCGGATGATATAACATGGCCCAAAAAGACAACTGAACCTAACCAAAACTCATACTTTGAAAACCTGACTATCTCTCAGAGTTTGAAGTATGATCCGAAGATGCTTCTCATGCTCCTCTCGACTGCGGGAGTAGACCAAAATATCATCTATGAAGACAATCACAAAAAAATCCAAATAAGGCTTGAATATCCAGTTCATCAAATCTGTAAATGATGTGGGGGCATTGGTCAAACCAAATGACATCATTAGGAACTCATAATGACCATACCGAGTTCATAAAGTTGTCTCAAGGGACATTCGATGCCCTAATTTTCAACTGATCGTAGCAAGATCTCAGATCAATCTTCAAAAATACTTTGGCACCCTGAAGCTGATCAAATAAGTCATCAATTCTCGTCAATGGATACTTGTCCTTGATAGTGACCTTGTTCAATCGTCGATAATCTATACACATCCTTATCGAACTATCCCTTCTTCGTCACAAACAACATTAGTTCACCCCAAGGCTAGGTACTAGGTCTAATGAACCCTTTATCAAGCAAATCCTATAACTGCTCCTTCAGTTCCTTCCAAAATACTTATCCCAATACAAATCATGAAAATTGCCTCCAAAATTGCCCAAATCCGAGCTCCATAACTAAAATGTAATAAAATAACCAAAACCCTTGAAATAGAGTACTTTATAACATTGTTATAGGGATACCCTTGGGATCGCGGACGCTTCCGCGGTCGCGAAGCACAACTTCACATCTCATACTAATAACCTTTTGTATTTGCATCTCAAACCTCGTGTATGCGATGCATAGAGCAAACCACTTTCGCGAAGGCAGACACCCAGTCGTGAATGCAATGTGTAAAGCACCTGGACCATCAACAGTCTTCGCTAACGCGATCACCAGACCACGAACGCATAGAAAAACACACCTAACTCTTTGCGAACGCGATTGCGTTCTCCCAAACACCATCGCGTTTTCACGATCGCGATGACTTACCTGACACCAGAAAACTTACAACACAAATTCCATCCAAAAAGATCTGAAATCACCCCAAAGCTAACCCGAGCCCCCGGAGACCCTGTCCGAACATACCAACAAGTCCCAAATCACAACGCATACCTACTCGAGGCCTCAAATCACACATAATATCGTCAAAACCATGATTCATTCCTCAAACTAAGCTTAGTTAAATATTTAAAACTCCTAGATTCCAAACGTATGCGGAAAATGTCTAAACAACTCGAAATTAACTCTAAAAATTAACTATTTCAAACTTATGTCGAATATGTCTAAACAACTCGAAATCACCTCAAATTTTGCACACAGGTCCCTAATGAAATAGAAAACCCAATCCATCTCCCAGAACAAAAATTCGAACCCGATAATATAGAAGTCAACTCCCGGTCAAACCTATGAACTTAGCAAACATTCAAATTGCCAACTTTTTCCTAATAGTGCCAAAACCTTCTAGAAACATCCAAATGCAAATTCAAGCATACGACCAAGTCCAAAATAATCATCTAAATCTAACGGAACCATAAACCTCTGATCCGGTCAAATACATCAAAAGTCAAACTTGGACAATACTTCCGACTTAAAGCTTTTAAAATGAGAATTATTTTTCCAAATCAATCCCAAACCACTAGAAAATCAAACTCGACGATACACACAAGTCATAGTAGACCATATGAAGATACTCAAGATCTCAAACCGCCGAACAAAGTGCAAGGGATCAAAACGACCAATCGGGTCGTTACATTATTTTGTTTTTATCAAATATACCACTAGGCAGGTTGCCTAGGGCCAGTTTTATTAATAATAATTAAAAAAAGAAAAGAACCACATAGGAAGATTACAAGCAAGGGGGACAAAAGCTCCAGAAGTGTTGCCTTTATGCCTTGGATATATAATCACTCCTCTGCGCCTCACATTGCCTTATGATGGCAGCCTCATGTAGAGAATCATGGTGTAGCTGCCGGCAAAGTCTCACGAGGGCATATAATCTCATAGCCATTTTGATATCTTCCCAAATGCATAGGACATGGGCAACCACATACTGGGCTTAACCTTACCTTACTAATCCTATTGATGCATAAAATATCCTCACCTACTAACAAACATGTAAAAAGTAAGAGCTAGAAAGCACTAAATATTATATGATCATCACAGAGTTTATAACATACTCTATGATGATATTACAAATGACTATACTAATAAAATGGTAGAATAAGATATAGTAGTAATTTGAGTCTTGTCCCTTCTTGCCCAAACTTGTAACTTCTTCAACTTTGTCATCTTTATCAAACTTCTTCAATATTTCTTCAAACTTCATGCTTTCTTTTTGGAACGGTTGGAAATCGTAGATGTAGTTGGGGCAACCCCCTTTTGCTTTGCAACTCGTGTTGGTAGTTGCCTATTGACAACCTCTTGTGATACTTTTCCATCCCAACTATGTTGCCTCTCGTGTGTCTTATATTTGTTTTTGGTTGATCCACTTCTCATATGCCGAGGTGAAAGATATCTCTCCCTAGCTACATTTTTAAAGGAGGCATCCAGTAGTTCTTCCTTTCCCCCTTCTTCATAAAACTCTTTCCCCATATCCGCACTAAAAGCTTCAGTAGGATTATATCCGAAAACTAAAGCTCCTGGCTCATGACTCTTAGCCACTAATACCAATTAGATTAGAAGTAGTAGCTACTGCCTTTTTATCAAGAAGATTCAATGTATCCATGTCATGAGATACAAGTGCTTGAAGGATATTTGTCGGAGTCAAATTGTACCTTGCAATAGGTGAAATTGTGCTTGTTGACATATCTGGAGTTTGGGCCTAGTGGAGAGAATTAACAATAGGCTTGTTACTAAATACCATTGCTTCATTTTGCTTTTGCACAGCAGGGACAAAAGCAGGAGCATTTGGACTTAGACCTCTCTTTCCTGACAAAACATTAGAGGACTTAGGAGCCTACTGATCGTGCACCTTTACTGTTTCAGCATGTTGCACCTGCTGCAACATTTTCTTCTCCCCTGTTGATGCCTTTGATCTTGGTGTATTGACTTTTTGTGCGATGGTAGGAATATAATTTTCCTTAACAATTTCCCGATAACTGTTCGCTGAAGCACCCTCATTACCTTCCTCCACCTTAACCTGATCTGCCCAACTTTTGGATACATATTCGTCTTCATCTTCCTCATATATCTTATCAATATCATACTCCTCTTCATCCTCTTCTCTTTGGTCAGCCCAGGTTTTATGTTTACTCATATCTTCCTCCTATATCTTGTGAAAAGTCTGGACAGGGTCCTCATTGCTTTCCTCATTTTTAGCTATCATTTTAGAGGCAGAAGACATCATGGAAAGAGCCTCACGACTGCGTGTTGGGGGCACTGATTCTTCTGAAAAACTAATAGCATCGTTGGAGGGAATATCCTAATTAGAGGTGTTTAGTCCAAGCTTATAAATAGTATCATTATCAACATCATCTTTGTAGTGTTGTGCTAAAGGATTTGGAACCAAATTTCCCGTGATAGCATGCATTGGATTCATATTCTCCAAAATTTGAGCCCCAAGAGAAGTAAGTCTCAACGCCGCTGGAGTGGAAAAGTTATTTTGATCCAGGTTTTGTGCATAATTATTCTCCACCAGCTGAAAATTCTCTCCATCAGTTATCCAACCATCGTCATTCACATTGACAAGAGCATAAAAAAGATTTGAACTTTTTCGCGCACCTGGACAACAAAAATCTGCTGCAGTTTCTTGTTGTTTGGAGTGCCTTTTTTGCTGGAAACCTTTGTCCAGTTATCCTTACTAATCTGCTGCCCAACTTCCTTTGTATCTTATCACCATCAGTAGGTTTTCAGCGATTAGACTCAGCCCCTTCTAGAGCAACTTCAGTTGGAGCCAAGGCTGCAGTAAAGACATCCACAACATCTGTAGCTTGTAAAGTCGACTTTGCAGCCTTTGAAACCCACACTGAAGGTTCTTGCCTCTCCTTTTGTACATCAGTAGCTACAAAACATGCTGATTTTTCAACAAGATCAACTGCACCAGCAGGTTTAACACTCCTAGATACAACTCGATCAACAATAGTTTTCAATGCAACAGCAGTAGGGGTAACAACTGCCGGTTTTCCAATTAATTCACGTGCAGCTGTAGTATCTTGATCATTACCAATTTGAATCTCTGGGGCATTCAGTGCAATATTATGATTTTGTAGATCAGAACCAACAACCTGGTAAATCCTCGATAACGCAGTAGTAGCTGGAATGTCATGTGGGAGTTTAGAAACAGGTTTCCATTGATCCCTATTCAGTTGCTTAATTTCTATAGCATCAACCTTACCACTCCTACCCCCTTGATCAACCAGTGTAACCTCATGTTGTTCATTACCATTTGTATCTCGAATCAAACCAGTACCATGACCAACAACACTAGCTGAGATAGTCTGCACAGCAGCAACAACAGTCCCCTTCACACTTCTAACAGTAGGCTGCATATCCACGCCAGTATCATTGGCCACATCCACTTCCTTAGAAGCTCTAGCCAGAGCTCGATCACCTGGTGCACCTTCAACCTATACATCAACATCCCTAAGAAGCTCCAAATTTTGCTGCTTCTTAGCATTTAATAAATCCCTCGCATCCCCTTGTAATGTTTCAACAAAATTCCTTCGCTCATGACTGCTTGCTCCTCCCTTTGCATAACAGTTTCTTCAGCACCTTGTACATTCCTTACTGCATTTTTATTTAACTTGCGACATGTTTTTTCATCATGTCCTTAATGTTTGAAACAGTTACAATACAATGGTAAGTTATCATAAACAAAATCCTGAAAGAATTGAACAATCTTGCCCGTTTGTTTATCCATAAATTGCAAACGCAACTTCTCAGGTAATTTGTCCATTAAATCAAGAATCACTTTAACTCTTGTATAACTAGGATGTGACTTGATCTGAGTAGCTTCATCAATGGCTATAAGCCTTCCAACAGCTGAAGCTATGGACAACAAAGCTTCTTAGCAAACAACTCCATCGGCAGATTCGGCAACGAAATCCAAACCACTACCTTCATCGTTTCCCCCTTTACATTAGAACCAATAGACCATGGAAATACCCTGATTTGGTGCTCCTTACCATTGTATTTAAAGTAGTTAACTAAAATCGCAAGTGAATTAACGAAGTCTTCATGCTGATCAACCCTAATAAGAAATTGTCTATGTGCAAGTTGGCCTATCAAAGCTTGTCCTTTGATGCCGAAATTTTTCGGCAATAAGTTTCTTAATGTGGATACATCTGGTTGGTTTGAAGAAAGCTTCACCACAATAGCTTGATGCAATCCATTCTCCCTTGGAAATTCCATCCATTCATCTATTGAAAACTGAATTGTTGGAACTCCATGTATAACTTCAATAGGTTTCAAGTATTTTTGGTTCAAAGTAGTGCCTGTGTTTTCTTGATACATACGAGCAACATATGTATTTTGATTGTTAGGGTTTTGGATGATCTCTTCAATGGTTGGTAGGTGGTTCTTCCATAGCAAAAGGTTGGGGAGAGAGAGGCGCAGCCATGGCTGCCCTAGTTGGATATTCTTGTCGCCAGAGAGAAGAGAGAAGAGAGAGGAGAGAGCAGCTGACCTTTTGGTTTATGTTTTTTTTTAATTGTTTTAAGCAAATCCACTGTCGGGTCGTTACATTAAACTGTCATTTTCAGGATTTATTTCCATTGTTTTATATTTTGAGCACTACACTTTGAGAAGAGGAGATTCTGAAGAGCATTTTCACCACTACCTATGAAGTAAGCGATTTTCACGTAGATTTGGTTTTAGATATTGATTACCCATGAATTTTACCTAAAACTTTGAATTTTGAAAGGAAATTTGAGGTTTTCTGTCTACACTTTAAGAGAGTATATTTTAGAAATTTGAGTGCCGATTTGGACTCTATTTTTGAAACTAATTATATATTTTAACTCAACTGGTTGTAGGCCATCAGATTTTAGCATTGGTTTTGTATTTCGGGCATGTGGGACTAGGTTGACTTTTTTTGACTTTTGGTAACTTCTTTAAAGATCGAAACATTGTGGATTGGAATCATTTCCTATAGAATTATTGACTTTCTTGGATGATTTTTGGCTTTGATTTGCACAATTGGAGGGCTAGAGTGAGGTTTTTGATACGATTCAAGGTTGAAGGCTAGCTCGATTGAGATGAGTATCTCGCCTAGGCTTGGATTGAGAGTATTTCCCCATTGGCTATGATATATGTTATGTGTTGGAGGTGACACATATGCAATGTGACAAGCATGTACAAGTACACTGTGGTTATTCATGATATTGGTAGATCTTAGGCTATTATATACCTTTTTATTTGCTATCATGCTTCTTCGATATTGTATTTGTATGACTGCATGATCATTTATTCATGTTGGAAATTATGACTAGACTATTTACGTATTTGTTAAGATATGATAGAGCTACTTTTTCTATGTTGATATATTTTCCTTAGTCGTAGTCATATTTTCAGTCATAATACTATTTTCGCATGTTATATCTCTGTCTCTGTGCACCTTTATATGTTATATAACATGTTGTTGGTGTCCTTGTGCATGACTTGGATTTTAGCTGGCCTGGAGCACATTGGTATATTGTATGCGGTAAATTGATTGTGATACTATGAGAAGTTGGCATATGGAAAGTTGAGTAGATTCATTATTGATCTTGGGCCATAGAGCCATGTTCATACTGATAGCAAGGTGGCGCATGCGCCAGGCTCCGTATTGAGCTGAGTGGTATTGATAGTGAGGTGACGCGTATGCCAGGCCCCATATTGGGCTAAGTGGTGTTGGTCGTTGACTTTGATCCAATCACTTCTTGGACTAGGATCCTCCCCTCTGGAGTCAGGTACTAACCTGTAGTTGCAGGCACACGAGATATGCTTGGCGAGGGACTTATGTCAGGCACTCGTACAATGTTGGGTATCAGTTGTTCACGATCAGTTTTGACCCTCACTTTTAAAATTAAATTATTTATGCTTAACAATTTGCAATAAATGTGATAAGATATTTTCTTATCAATAATACTAATTTTTATTAAAATATAATAGGAAACTAACTAACAATGTTGAATTAACAATTTGGTATTAAATATTTATGAATTATATTACTCCTATTATTTTGTAATAATAAAATATCCTTTATATCTTAATATACAAGTTTTATAATCAATTTAACAAACTAATCTTTGATTTTTAATTATGTCGCTTATTATATTAATTAATTCGAAATTAGTTTCATAATTTAGCAAATGAAGTGCTTTAACAAAAAAATAATTAGTTACAGTAATTTATAATATATTGTATAATTATATGTTATTATATTTAATTGAAATTAATTAAGTTTAAGTAAGTTAATTTTTAAAATGTTTAAAAGTTCAAAAGGCTACAATTGCAATTAATTGACTAAACTCAATATGGCTATGAGTTAAATTTCATTTCAGAATTAACCCAAATACACATGACCAATTGCCTCCAACCTGGTCCAGACCCACCCCCTGGTCCATTTTGGCAATCCACGCCAATATCTGAGAGCCAATCAAAGCGCGTCACATCGCCTATCTTCCTTACTCATAGAGAAAACACAAATAGATCCGGACCATTGGTTGAAATTATCAACGGTCCGCGTTTAATCTCTATTTTCCTTCTTTCTTCAATTTCACTGTGACCCCATCTCTGCCATTTGATTAAAGGGATCCAACGACCGCCGCTCTTTATAATAAAAACATTTCCTTAAATTCTCGTGCCTTGAATTTAGGGCCATTGATCAAATTATCCAACTGCCCAGAATCAGTCTCCCACTTTTAACCCAGAGACAACCCCTAAACCTTAAATCATTTTTCCCTACCCAGCCGCCTCTCTTTTCCTTTCTTCTCTTGTGTCTCTCAACCTATGAACCATCATCACCATACCTTGCACAAATTCATGCAAGGTCACGAATAAAACTCTCAAATCATCCCCTTTGCCCCTATAACACCGCGAATCATGCCGATATTTCTTCATCTCCCAATTTCAAAATCCCCAATTCGAACCCTAGACCAAAAATAGTACAAACTGAAATCCATCAATCTTCCTTCGTCCTTTCATATCCATGGCATGCATGACTATTATCTGCAAGATCGTCATCATTATTCTTGGAAAAATATTAATTCTTTTCGGAATGATATGAATCTGTTTGTAGGCCTATTGGCAGGCCTAATAGGAATGTATATTCTACATTGGATTGGATTTAGTCTTTCATTGCATCATTTTCTGTGATTTTGTCATCGGGAGAAATGGATGTTATTCATACCTTGATATGTGTCATGTGTTAAATTCTTATGCTATGATGGGTTTTGAGGCTACATTATAGTTCACACGCATGTTGTGGTCCTATTTATGCCTTGTGGCGATATTTAAGCGAGATGGCGCTTGAGAAGTTGATTTGTTTATTGCATCGAAGTCACGCTTTGCATTTTTCGTAGCGCATTATGCTATATGTATCCCCATAGTTATGTTTATTCACTTTACATGATTGTTGTTGTTACACATCTGGTGAATCAGTATGAGCATTATGGCTCGATGGGTATCCCCATGTTGATCGATATATGTGGATCGACTTGCACACCACAACGGGGTTATGTTAGATATGATTATGCTTGTTTTATGTGTTTTGTTTCTCCCTTGGGGGGGGGGG
>ML271888.1:0-36292 GCA_005239495.1 Nicotiana undulata | reverse complement strand
TTTTTTTTTTTTTTTTTTTTTTCCCCCGGGGGGGGGGGGGGGGGGATTCGTAGCATAATGTTCTTATTAGTTTTGTTGTTAAACTTCTAAATAGTTCCTTTTGGTTCTCTTTCCATTATTGATCATATTAGATCAGTGCGCACAAATCACGCGTATGAGGTTCTTGATGGCATTTGTATACAGTTAAAATCGGGCTCACCAAATTTTGTTGATTAACCGAGACAAGGATGGTGGGCCGAGGATCAGTCTCGTGTTACATCAGACCGAGATATAAAGGCGCGGTACCGAGCTCGGGATTCGAAGTACCAATCGAGATCGAGACCAGCAATGATCGAGACGAAACTGGATGAACATCGGCAAGACCAAAGATAGCATACTAATGAAAAACCGAGAAATCCGTGACCGGTCGAGGATCTTCGAAAATCTCGGAACGGATCAAATCAAAAACGGTTATTTAGCCAATCATAGGATTTCTTTCTATATTTGGAATTGTACTATAAGTAGAATTCATCTACTATATAAAGGCTTCTCTAATCATTTGTAATAATCTAATTCTCGCATATCAAAGGAATATAATATTATTTTCTCTCTTAAACTCTCTTGCTCTTCAGTTCAGTTCGTATTTCTTAACTATATTCTCATCCGGTTCGAGGGTGATCTAGCTCGAGGGCCAAGTTGCATTTTATACTAGTTTGCTTATTTTACTATCAATTTCTAGCATTAATAATCACATTTATGAATTTGTTCTAGGTGAAATCACAATCCTTAAAACCACTTATAAGTTTAATTGTTATCCGATTTTAAGGGTAAACAGTTTGGCGCCCACCGTGGGACTAAGGATAATAGTGATTGCCTGGTGCTAATTCTTATAACACACATTGCTTTACGCTTGTTCTTGTAAGTGTTTTTGATTTCAGGATCAACATGTCGAACTCTTAGATGGTAGCCACACACGCCGACAATGGCCTTGGTTTTCATGGGGAAACGACAACATAGCTGCCCCAGGGATCAAAGTACCTCAAGCTGGCCACGAGGGAGTACCGATCGCAAACCCTATCTACGTCAGTTCCCATGTCGCCCTAAATGAAAATCTGGGCGTCGACCCCAAAAATAGCATTCGCAGAGACGTTCGACTAGCCGGTCAAGATACACAGGGCGACGAAGATGGTGGAGTCAGCCTTCGATTAATATTTGAAATGTTGCAGGCTCAAAAAGCTACCATAGTGCAACTCTAAAATCAGAACCGCGCACCGAGTATGGCTGAACTCGAGCCCTCACAGGAAGTTGTTCACAGGGCAGAACCAATACCGGAGAGGTCAAACGTGAATGAATCATGGACTGACCCCTCCATTATGAAAATTCTCAAAGAGCTAACAAAGTAGACTGAATCGAGGGATAAGAAGAATGAGGAAAATGACAAAAAGGTAGAAACGTATAACTCCCAAGTTTATCAAATTTTGGGGAATCACCGATTCTGAAGGGTTTGGATTCGAAGAAGTTCGTGCAAAAGCCTTTTCCCGCAAGTGCGACTCCTAAGCCCATTCTGAAGAAATTTCGCATGCCAGAATTCCTAATGGAACCACAGACCCCAATGAGCATGTCACTTCTTACATATGCGCAATACAGGGGAACGTCTTAGAGGATGATGAGGTTGAGTCTGTTCTGCTGAAGAACTTTGGAGAAACTTTATCGAAGGGGGCGATGATATGGTATCATAATTTACCCCCAACTCCATTGATTCCTTTGCCATGCTCGCAGATTCTTTCTTCAAAGCACACGTAGGATCCATAAAAGTCGAGACTAGGAAGTCAGATCTCTTAAAAGTGAAGGAGAAAGACCATGAAATGATCAGACAGTTCGTATCTCGGTTCCAGATGGAACATATGGACCTACCTCTAGTCGCAGATTATTGGGCCGTCCAAGCTTTTACTCAAGGTCTGAACGTACTAAGTTCAGTTGCCTCACGATAATTAAAATAGAATTTGATCGAATATCCAGCTGTGACCTGGGCCGATGTGCATAATAGATACCAGTCAAAAATCAGGGTCGAGGATGATCAGTTGGGAGCTACTTCCGGTTCCGTTTATCCAAACAGGCTCGTCGGCAGAATTCAAAGGGACATTGATAGAGAACCACATTCGAACAGAGATCGATATCAACCATACGGTGGAGATCGAAGAAACAATGGTCCTGAATGCAACCCTATCCAAAGTGATCGAAGAAATGATCGAGGGCAGATCTCCCGAGCGCTCATGAGTAAGAGTGGCTTTGACAAAAATATCGATCCCACAAAAGCACTGTGACTATCAGAATACAACTTCAACGTTGATGCATCAGCTATTGTATCGGCCATTGGGTGGAACAAAGACACCAGATCGCCTCGGCACCTACAGATTGATCCGGCCCAGAGGAATCCTATTCAAATGTGCAAATACCAAGGCACTCATGGTCATATAACGGAGGACTATAGACATCTAAGGGAGGAGGTGGCCCTTTTTTTCAACGAGGTTCACTTTCGAGAATTCTTGACAGACCGAGCTAAGAACCACTTCAGAGACAGGGATGCAAACATGAAGAACGAACAGGAAGAACCACAACATATGATTCACATGATCGTTGGTGGGGTCGATATTCCAAAGGACCCGTATTCAAGAGAACAAAGGTGTCGATAACGAGGGAAAATCGAACTCGGGACTATATGCCGGAAGGGACCTTGTCTTTCAATGACGACTGTCGCGCCCCTCTTTTTCTCTCCTTGCAGATAGTCAGGGTTTTTGACATTATTGGGACAACTCATTTCTTTTTGGGAAAGGGGTATAAGAAGTTGAAGAGTCGCCATCTAACGAATTAAGGTGCGTTAGGGCACCTATTACGGGTCATTTATAAACCAGTTTGTATCACCATAGATTAGGTAAGGGATTGAATTTACTTCGAGGGGAAGGTGTTAGGCACCCCTCGAGGTCCACAACGGTGGGTCCCGGCAAAACTTACTTAGTGAATTAGTCAATTAGCAATTAAGCAGTCTAAGCACACATATAAAAACTTTTAATGGATAAGCAGTCTAAGAACACAAATGTAAAAGGGATGAGGGAGGTCCTAAGTTTTTTATCCTATCGGATCACATCCATGCAATGCCCGGTAATCACTCCTCAATGAGTGGGGATACACGTTGCATTAGCGCACAGGTCATCATATCCTTTTATTACCCATTATCCCACCCCTTAGTGGTTATATGAGCGAATTTGATTAACGAACTCTAAGCGTGTTGTTACCTATCCCTTCCTTATAGTCTCGGAGGAGTTTAGGACCTTTAGACTTTGGTAGTTCTAGACAATCCTAAGGTGTTTAAAAGGAAAAATCTAGGCGACATCAAATAACACATAGGACAATCAAACAGGGGAGGGGGGAGGGGGGGGAGCAGTTAAGTGGCTCATGTTTACCTCCACATGTATAGACAAATAAGCCGCACACCTCAAACACAAACTCAGGTAATTTTAGAAAAGTCCTAGAACAGGATATCTAGGTGAACATCAAAACACAGAATATGCAGCACTGTTTTAAAACACAGAATATGCAACACTGTTTCAAAACTTGTTATACTTGAGCAGTTTATAAATAATCAAGGCACATTTTCTCAGTTATATATAAGAAAATTTATCACCTAAGGCGTGGGACTATATGTAATCATAGTTAGAGGAGCTGTTTAAACAATTTGAAATTATTCAACCTATAGGCATGCTGATCTAGGTGACAAAGATTATAACAGGTGATTTATACCAATTTGTATTAGAAATATGATACCTATGCGTGAGGCCATTTTTAAACCTTTTCGTAGACAATTGTTTGTTTAGTCAAAATAGACATGGTTCAAAACAGATGCAAATAGAGTCCCTAAAATAGGATATCTAATGCACACAAGGATGACTATTTTTATTAGGCAATATTATTTAATAATAGGACTTCTAAGTGACAGTATTTATGCAAAATCAAAAACTGGAATAGTGATATATGACATGCGGTATGCTGAAGCAATAAATGTGAATACCCTAAAACAGGATGTCTGGTGCATAGGCTTAGCATGGTTCGAATGCAAATAACATAGCAATCCTAGAACATGATTTCTAGAGTATCACACAAGCTTAGAACATGATTTCTACAGCAGATATGCATAATGTAAATCCTAAAGCATGGTTTCTACCCAGCTTTATCCCACAGGATTGTACAACTACCCTCCTTTTTCACTAGTTACCCCAATATCTGTTTACAAATGATTATTACAGACCGGGATTGCATAAATTACATAAGTGAAATATGAACTGAACTATAGGGAGCTTGAAGCAGGCCCAAAGCAAACCTGGGAATGCCAGGCCTTCAATGTAGTCTCAATTGCCCAGAAATCTCATATCGGATTTGTGTTCAAGTGTGTTAGAGTTCCCTAAGGACCTCAAGGATCCCCGGCAGTGCTCACACCCATACTTTCTCAAAAATAGGGACTGATTGTGTTCAATGTGGAATGGCTAGCCCCAGTGTGCCAGAGTTCAAAGGAATCTCAAGAGGATCCCATGTCAGTACACACACGGGAGGGGCAGAACCTATTGACTTCAGAGTAAAGTGAGAGTGCTTGACATAGCTTGAAAGACTTTTAGTGAGAAAACAATGTAGAGATGACTCTAGGAGTGAAAAAGGTTTTCTGAAAATAGGAACTAGTTTAGTAGTAAAACATTTTGAGAAAAGTATTAAAACACTTTTGAAATCAGAACACAAATCTATTGGCCATAAAACAAACAGATTTAGAAGCACTTGGCAAACAGATTCCACACAGGGATAGAGGGGTTGGGGACACATAGAATACACATAAGTATATAGGGAAGCATATAAACAACAAAATGTACAGAATTCTCAAGAGCTTTATAGAATTAATACGTTAGTTATAAAGGTAGGTGATTGAGACATAGAGAAAAGATTACAGTAAAGCCATGTTGAATACACATAAACACTGGACATGATCAAATACACAACTAGAGTTGCCTTAAGAGACTAGATGATTTAACATGATCTCATCAGTAAAGCAGAATAGGCAGGAACTTAAATAAAAATGTTAGACAAGCATCACACAAGCATTTATAGTTTAGACATGCTAATAACATATTGGACAAAACAAGATTTAAACATGCTAGATAAAGCAGTAAACAAGCAATTATAGTTTAGGCATGCTAATCACATATTGAACAAAACAGGATTAGGCATACTAAACAAGACAGTAAACAGGAACAAGAATGGAATGCATAACTGATGAACTAAGGTAGTAATGAAACACATAGGGTTTAGGTTTTAAAAAATTAATCAGAGACATACCAATCAGGGAAAGAGAACACAGAATTTAAAGAAGATGTTGTGCAATATCTAGCCTTGACTTACAACCGGCTAGACCAGTGATTATCACAATTAGCGGAGAAGAAAAGAGAGTTTTAGAGAGTAAGAGTGTGTTTCTGAACTAATGTTCATGGCTCGGAAGTGAAATAGAGGAGAGTTTATATAGTAGTTAGGAGCAGAATAGAATAAGGTAAAGGAAATCATCTCTCAGCAATTAAGGAAATCATAGAATCAATTACAAAAAGAATCAGCATAGTCTTCCCTTAATTAAGGGTAATTACCCAACGGTAAAGGACATGAGATATTAAAGAAAATCAAATCAAATCAAACGTAAGTAATGAGGTAAATAAGTAGGAGTCTAATTAAGGAAATAATCATGAAGAATCAATAAATATCACAGGTGACAGAATAAGGTAAGAAGAATAATTAAAGTCGCAAACAATAATTAAGGATTATGCACATAAGTTTTAACAGAGAAAATCAGTAAATCAAAATTCAAAGTAGTACTGATTTACGGGAAGGAAAATATCAGTTTCCCCAAATAGAAAAATAGGCTAAATAAAATTTCATAACCACACAGAAATTAACCAAAAATTGACTCAGAATCTCTAAGAGAAATGAACTAGGATAAAAATCACAAGACACTAAATTAGACTAAGGGGAAATCATGAAAGTCAAAGCAAAGAATGAAACAATGCAACAAGTAACACAGAAAACTCAGAATCGAAGCAAAATATAATAAAATTAGGGTTTTAGCATAAATCGACTAGGGTCCAAACAATCTTAGCATAAATCAATCAATAACACTTAAGAACAAACAATTAAACATTCGAAATCAAAAAATCTTTTGAGAAGATGAGTTTCAGTAAACCCTAGTTTTAGGAAAAATGGAAAATCAATTGAAAAAATAGAAAACTTCCAAGAAAACATGTGAAGTATGTTCAATCCGTCTCAGAACTATACGGATCTAAGAAGATCAAAGATAAAATTAGGGTTTTTAGAAGTATAACAGAGACGAGGTCATAGACTTAGAAAACATGATTTTATAATGAAAATAAGAAGATTCTTACTCAATGGTCGAACCAAATGGATTGAAACAGGCGAGAAAACTCAAAGGTGTAAATAGACCTGCCTAGGTCCCTTGAAAATCTCTTCAAGGATCTAGGATATGGAGATACCATAGCATATTGGAGGCCATTAGAGGCCTGAGGTGGTGAAGAACCACCATAGAACGACAGTAGGCTAGTGACGGCGGGGGGAATTAGGGTTTCTGCTAGAGTGCGTTTGAGAGAAGAAGAGATGAGTGACGACGGAGAAGGAGTGAACTGGTTAGGGTTAGGGGGGTCTTTTGGTTTAATTAAGGTAGGAAATATCCTGACCGTTGATCAAAAGTGATCAACGACCAGGATTGGCTAAAGGTGATGGGTCGGGCAGGTGGGTATTGGGCTTGGGTCTTTTGGGCTGGTTTTATAAGGTATTGGGCTGGTTAATTTTAGGATAAAATTGAAATAAAAGGAGTTGTTTATTAAATACCCAAAATAATTGATTAAAAACAATTTGTAAAGTAATTACTAATTATAAAAATGATTTTCATGGACATAAATGTTTTAAAAATAATTATTTAGTATTTTTAAAAATACAATGGACTAATTTCTGGTACAATAACACAAAAATGCATGCATGGGCTATAATTGCAAAGTTATTACAATTATAATCAAAAGGTGTCAATTTGGCTATTTATGAAATAATTTAAACTTAATAGGACCATAATTAGTAATATAAAATCCAGAAATGCTTTAAAATCATTTGTGATGCAGATTTATAATTATTTATATGAAATAAATTGCTAGGGAAAATTGATTTAAATTGTGGAAATTATGAAAAATGTCAATTGATGTTGCTGCATGATTTTGCAGACATATATGCATTTCAAAATAATTTTGAAAAAGATTGGGTATCAACAACAACGATACAATGGGGATCTCACAACCCCGTAACGACGCACTGGTAATATATGTTCTTATGAATAAAATTCAAGTTAAACGTGGTTTTATTGATCCAGGAAGCTCGACCAACATTATTTGATCGAGGCTCGTGGAGCAGCTCGGTCTACAAGATAAAATTTTGCTTGCAACTCGGGTTCTTAACGGCTTCAACATGGTGAGTGAAACTACCAAAAGTGATATTATCTTTCTAGTAACGTAGTTGGGGCCATTCAAGAAACAAACTTCTATGTGATTGAGGGTGACATGAGATACAACGTACTACTCGGAAGGCCTTGGACCCATAACATGAGGGCACTACCTTTGACCCTTCACCAAGTTCTGAAGTTCCCGACACCTAAGGGAGTAAAACGGTGTACGGGGAACAACTTGTCACGAAAGAGATATTTGTAGTCGACGTAGTGATACTTGTAACGACCTGACCGGTCGTTTTGTGTTCTAGAACCCTGTGCCCCTAATTGAGACTTCCCGCACGTGCTTTTAGTGATTTATGACTTGTGGGGATGGTTAGTTCAGAATTTGGAGGAGTTTGGGTTGGTATAGGAACGCTTAGTTCCTTAAGGGTGGCCTTAAAGGCCAAGTTTGACTTCGGTCAATATTTTCAGTAAACAACCTCGGAATCGAGATTTGAAAGTTTCGATAGGTTCATATGATGATTTCGGACTTGGGCGTATGTTAGGAACGGGTTTTGGATGACCCGGGAGCGTTTCGACGCAAAATAGTGAAATATGATTCTTTAAGTTCAAAAATTGAGGTTTGGGACATGTTTTTGTGATATCGAGGTCCGAACAGAATTCTGAGACCGGGAATAGTGTCGTCATGTCATTTATGACTTGCTCATAAAATTTGGCGTCATTCCGAGTAGTATAGGTATGTTTCAGCATGTTGGAAGGGAAATCAAGAACTTAAAGTTCTTAGGTTGGATTTAGTTGGTTTTGGGGTATGATTCTTTGATTTAGCGTTGTTTCGGACATTTCGAAGGCTTGAGCAAGTCCGTATTATGATTTAGAACTTGTTGGTATATTTGGACGGGGGCTTGGAAGGCCCTGGATCCCATTCGTACATCACGCGAGGCAAGTTAAGCTCTAAAAGAGTTGTTGGCGCGTCAGATCTGGTGCGACCGCACCTGCGGATAACCAATCGCAGATGCGATCGAAGCCTCGCAGGTGCGAGATCGTAGGTGAAACCTTAGAAGGGTCAGCAGGTGCGGGCTTTTTCCCGCAGAAGCGGAGCCGCAAGTGCTACCCCTGCCCTTCTTCCCCTCTTCCGCAGGTGCGGACTTTTGTCCGCAGAAGCGGGACCGCAGGTGCGGTCCACTAGCCGTAGGTGCGAAAGTCCTGGAGGCAGTGAAGTCATTTTAAATGCGGGACTTAGACATTTTTAGGCCATTCATTGTATCTTTGGACGATTTGGGGAGCTCTCAACGGAGAGATTCGACCTAGGTGAGGTAAGTAATTCCTACTTAAACGTGAGTTTAATACTTGAGTTTTGGTTAGATTAACACACAGAAATTAGTGAAAATCATGGGTTTAGAGTAAAACCTAGGGTTTTGATAAAAATAAGATTTAATCAAGAAATTTAATATGGAATCATGCAAAAACCATTTAATATTGATCCTTAGGCTATGGGTAACCATTTCCCTTGAAAATTTCCGGAATTCGAACATGTGGGCCTGGGGATATATTTTAGGATTCTTGCAACTAGGTTGGGTAACCATTTAAATAGGAGAATTGTGAACTTTTGAACATAGATTGGTTTATTTATATAATGTTTGGCTAGTTTCAAGTTCTTCGGCAACGAATTTGGAGGTTCGGGAGCATTCTTGACTCGGGAAGTAGACTTGAAACGAGGTAAGTTTCTTTTCTAACCTTGTAAGAGGAAATTGTCCCCGTAGGTGAAATAATGAATTAGATGATACTATTTGTGGGGGCTATGCATGCACGAGGTGAAGAGAGTCCGTGCGTAGCTACTATTATGTTTATGTCGTGGGAGTTTAGGATCCACAAGATGCTCTACGTGCCGTATTTCGTAATCTTAATGATAAATTTAGATTGCCTAGCATCATCTAATTATTAAATGGACATATAAGAATGTTACACATCATTATTTAATTTATTGGTTTTCCCTTGGAAGAATATTCCTAAATAAACCCCTGATTTTCTATTGAATGTGTGTATATATGAGTACATGTGCCGCATGTATAAATTCGCGAGCGGGGTAACTCTATTATTTATTTTGACTGCGTCGCATGTACGATTCGCGAGCGGGGGGTAATAGATACATCTATGGTTCGTGTCGTTCGACCCTTAGGCAGTGCAAATTTATTATTTTGGTGGTTCGGCCGTACGTTCACGACATGTTATGGATTTGCTAATTTCTTGGTATTTCTGTGGTTATTTTACTGTTTAAGATCCTAGAAAATGAATTAGTAACCTGTATGGTAGGGAATTTGACACATAAAGGTACCTGTAGGGAAATTTGATGTTCCTGTATTTACTACTTATTCATCATTTCCATTCTTGCTTAGCCTTATATGTAAAACATACTATTTTTGGCCCTAGTAAGTGTCAAGTCGACCTCTCGTCACTACTTCTTCGAGATTAGACTGGATACTTACTGGATACATGTTGTTTATGTACTCATGCTACACTTCTGTACTTAATTGTACATGTTTTTGAGGCAGGAACATCTGGTCATCAGTCCGGGGCTCGACCTTGACTCCACGCAGTTTAAGGCTTCACGGTGAGTTATTTCTCTGGATGCCGTTCAGCAGCACTCTGGAGTTTTCCTTTTGCTATTCTGTCTATATCTTCTCAGACAGTAGGATAGTTTTATTCTTTTGACTCCTCTCTAATAGATGCATGTAGACTTGTGACACTAGTTCCTGGCACACACATTGGTAGACTATTCTTTTGGAGATGTAATTAAAAGCTGATTTTGGGCCTTCGTAATTTAACTTCCTTTGTTATGTGTTATATTCCATGCCTAGCAATTATTATTATTTTTGAAATTTGGGAAAGATTTGGTAAAAATAAACCGGACTCACTAGATAATTAGTGATGGCTTGCCTGACAACGGTGTTGGGCGCCATTGCGACCTGGATTAGGATTTGGGTCATGACAACATGGTATCAGAGCTCTAGGTTCACGTAGGTCTCACAAGTTACAGGCAAACCTAATAGAGTCTTGCTGATCGGTACGGAGACATCTGTATTTATCTTCGGTAGGCTATAGGGTGTTAGGAAATCTCTCTTTATTCATCTTCTATCATGCAGTGGATGGTACGCTAAATCTCACTATTCTATTCTCTCACATATGGTAAGGACGTGCACAACCGACGTTCCGGACCCGAGAGGGGCCGCTACCCCCGTCGTTAGAAGCCGTGGCAGAGGTCGGGGTAGGGCACCGGCCTAAGGTAGGGGCCGAGGGCGCCCCAGAGCTGCCCCAGTTGCACCGCCAGCGGATCCAACAAGGGATCCTATTATTGAGGAGCAGGGTGAGGCACCCGCAGCAGATCCTGCTCTAGTGGATTTCATGACAGCACCGGGCTTCTAGGAGGTTATGTGCCGTATGATGTGGTTCATGGATACTATGACTCAGGTTGGTTTATTTCCAGCGGACCCGGCCACATCTCAGGAGGGAGGGGGAGAACAGACCCCTACTTCCTAAGCCCCAAGATATGCGACTGCGGTTTATCAGACCCTAGGTACACTACCCGGGGGTGGGACCCAGCATGTAGTAGCAGCAGCACTTGAGCCCAGACCAGCTGCGGACGGTGATCCGTAGAAGCTATTAGATAGATGGACCAGGCTGCACCCTCATGTCTTCAGAGACGAGTGTCATGAGGATGCTCAGGATTTTATTGATAGGTGCAGGAACATACTGCACAACATGAGGATACTGGAGTCCCATGGAGTTGACTTCACTACTTTCCAGCTAGAGGGCAGGGCCCGTAGATGGTGGCAGTCTTATGTTCTTGGAAGATCGGCATATTCTCCTCCTATCACCTGGGAGAAGTTCACTCAGTTATTTCTGGACAGGTACATCCCACCCTCTAAGAGGGAAGCGCTGCGGTATCAGTTTGAGCAGCTGGAGAAGGGTCAGATGTCAGTGACCGACTACGAGGCTAGGTTTCTGAGTTGTCTCGTCATGCACTTATGATACTTCCTACTGACGAAGAGAGGGTACGGAGGTTTGTAGTAGGGTTGCACACTTGTATTAGGGCAAACATGGCCCGAGAGGTGGAGATGGGGACTCCTTATCAACTTGTAGTGGAGATCGCTCGCATGATTGAGGGCTATCGTTTGAGGAGCATAGAGGAGGGACAACAGGATAAGAGAGCCCGAGTTTCTGGGGATTTTAGAGGTGCTCCAGCTAGGGGCAGAGGTCAGTTTGGTAGGGGCCAGCCCAGCAGGCCCCCATATTCAGTACCCCCACCACCTCCTCGAGGTGCTCCGGTGAGGCCTTATTTCAGCGCGATGCCGGAGAGTTCTTATCGCCCACCAGCTATTCAGGGTTCCTTCGGTGGGTATTCTGGTCATCAGGGATCTTCCAGCTCTTATCTTAGTGCCGTGCCAAAGAGTTCATACCGTCCTCCGGCCATTCAGGGTTCTTCATCAGGGCATCAGACTATGGTGTCGAGGGGTTGTTATGAGTGTGAGGATCCATTTCACATAAAGAGGACTTGTCCCAGGCTTTGGGGCAAGGCAGTGCAGCAGAGTCACCAGCCTATGGTTACAGCACCGGTGGTCCGACGACCCATAGGTGGAGGGCAGACTGGTAGGGGTCGTCCTAGAGGTGGAGGCCAGACGGGGGGAGCTCAGCCAACTCCTGTCCATTCAGGTGGAGGCCAGTCATCCGGCGCTCCAGCCAGAGCTTTCCCGGCCAAACCAGATGCAGTGGCCTCAGATGCCATGATCACAAGTATTATTTTGGTATGCGGTAGGGATGCTTCAGTATTATTTGATCCAGGATCCACTTATTCATATGTATCAGCCCTGTTTTCTCATTTCTTGGATATTCCTCGTGAGTCCTTGGGTACTCCTATTTATGTGTCCACTCTTGTGGGCGATTATGTTGTTGTGGACCGAATCTATCGGTCTTGTGTAGTTACATTTTGTGTGTTTGAGACCAGAGCGAACCTCCCATTACTTGATATGTCTGACTTTGAGGCCATCTTGGGCATGGATTGTTTATCTCCCCATCATGCCATCCTAGATTTCCCTGCCAAGACAATTACTCTAGCCATGCCTGAGTTGCCGAGATTGGAGTGGAGATGTTCCTCAGTCAGTGCAGCTAGTCGGGTTGTTTCTTTCCTGAAGGCTCGACGTATGGTCGAGAAGGGTTGTTTGGCTTATCTTATTTATGTGCGGGACACCACCGCTGAGTCTCCGACGATTGATTCAATGTTGGTAGTTCGAGAGTTTGCGAATGTATTCTCTTCAGACATTCCAGGCATGCCGCCAGATCGTGATATTGATTTTTGCATTGACTTAGCCCCAGGCACCCAACCTATATCTATTCCCCCATACCGCATGGCTCCTAAGGAATTAAAGGAATTGAAAGAACATCTTGAGGAGTTGTTAGCATTGGGGTTTATCAGATCGAGTATATCACCTTGGGGTTCTCCAGTGTTATTTGTGAAGAAGAAGGATGGGACTATGCGGATGTGTATTGACTACCGCTAGTTGAACAAAGTCACCATCAAGAACAAGTACTCGTAGCCACGTATCGATGATTTGTTTGATCAATTGCAGGGTGCTAGGGTGTTCTCTAAGATTGACTTGAGATTAAGGTACCATCAGCTGAAGATTCGGGACTTGGATGTTCCGAAGACTGCCTTTCGTACGCGATATGGTCATTATGAGTTCCTGGTGATGTCCTTTGGCTTGACTAATGCCCTAGCAGCATTTATGGATTTGATGAATAGGGTGTTCAGGCCTTATATTGATTCTTTTGTTATTGTCTTCATTGATGACATTCTGATCTACTCACGTAGCCTGGGGGAGCACGAGCAGAATTTGAGAGTTGTGCTCCAAACCTTGCGGGAAGAAAAGTTGTACACTAAGTTCTCCAAGTGTGAGTTTTTGTTATATTCTGAGGCATTCTTTGGACATGTGGTATCCGGAGAAGGTATCAAGGTGGATCCTAAGAAGATTGAGGCAGCTGAGAGTTGGCCATGCCCTACTTCAGCGACAGAGATCAAGAGCTTCTTGGGATTGGCAGGTTACTATCGCCGGTTTGTGGAGGGCTTTTCATCCATTGCAGCCCCTCTGACTAGATTGACCCAGAAGGGTGCCACATTCCGATGGTCTGATGAGTGTGAGGCGAGCTTCCAGAAGCCCAAGACAGCCTTGACCACATCACTAGTTCTAGTGTTGCCTTCCAGTTCGGGGATGTATACAGTCTATTGCGACGCTTCACACGTTGGTTTGGGATGTGTATTGATGCAGGAGGGGCGAGTTATTGCATATGCTTCACGTCAGCTAAAGGTTCATGAGAAGAATTACATGGTGCACGATTTGGAGTTGGCGGCGTTTGTTCATGCTTTTAAGATTTAAAGGCATTACTTGTATGGGGTGACTTGTGAGCTTTATACAGACCGCCGTAGTTTGCAGCGCTTGTTCAAGCAGAGGGATATTATTTTGAGGTAGTGAAGATGGCTTGAGTTGCTGAAGGATTATGACATCACTATTCTATATCATCCAGGCAAGGCAAATGTGGTTGCGGATGCCTTAAGCAGGAAGGCAGAGAGTATGGATAGCTTGGCATTCATCTCTACGGAGGAGAGACCACTCGTTTTGGACATTCAGTCCTTGGCTAATCGCCTGGTGAGGTTGCACGTTTGAGAGCCCAGCCGAGTTCTTGCACGTATTGTTGCTCAGTCTTCATTATTGGGAGAAATCAAGGCTCGGCAGTTTGATGATCCGCACTTGGCAGTTCTCCGGGAGACAGTGTTACAGGGTGGTGCCAAAGAGGTTTCTATTGGCGAGGATGGTGTTCTGAGACTTCAGGGTCCCTTATGTGTTCCTAATGTTGACGGCCTGAGGGAGAGGATTTTAGAGGAGGCTCATAGTTCCCGATATTCTATTCATCCTGGTGCTACGAAGATGTATCGTGACTTGAGACAATACTACTGGCGGAGGCGGATGAAGAAAGACATAGTACAATATGTGGCTAGATGTCTAAATTGCCAACAGGTTAAGTATGAGCACTAGAGGCTAGGAGGCCTACTCCAGCAGATGCCCATACCTGAGTGGAAATGGGAGTTCATCACTATGGACTTCGTAGTTAGGTTGCCTCGGACCTTGCGGAAGGTTGATGCGGCTTGGGTTATTATGGACAGGTTGACCAAGTTGACACATTTCATTCCAGTAGATACTACTTACACTTCAGAGAGGCTGGCCTAAATCTACATTCAGAAGATAGTTCGGTTGTACGGTGTGCCTGTGTCCATTATATCAGATCGAGGTCCTCCGTTCACCTCGCACTTCTGGTGAGTAGTACAGAGTGATTTAGGCACTCGGGTAGAGCTCAGCACATCATTTCACCCTCAGACCGACGAGAAGTCGGAGCGGACATTTCAGATACCAGAGGACATGCTCAGAGCATGTGTGGTTGACTTTGGAGGGCAGTGGGATGCATTTTTGCCTTTGGTTGAGTTTGCTTATAACAAAAGCTATCAGTCCAGCATTGATATCGCTCCATTTGAGGCCTTATATGGAACCAATCTAGTGAAGGACTCTTTGGAGAAAGTAAAGTTGATTCAGGAGAGGCTTCGCACAGCATAGTCTAGACAGAAGAGTTACGCGGATCACAAGGCACGTGATGTATCATTTATGGTCGGCGAGAAGGTTCTATTGAAAGTCTCGCCGATGAAGGGTATTATGAGATTTGGAAAGAAGGGCAAGTTGAGCCCAAGGTTTATCGGTCCATTTGAGGTGTTGAGGCGAGTTGGGGAGGTTTCTTACGAGCTCGCTTTACCTCCCAGTTTATCAGGAGTTTACCCGGTCTTCCATGTGTCCATGCTCCAGAGGTACCACGCCGACTTCTCTCACATGATAGATTTCAGGTACCACGCTGAATTCTTTCACGTGATAGATGAGAGATTGGGTTACGAGGAGGAGACACTTGCTATCATTGACAGGCAAGATCGCCAGTTGAGGTCCAAGAGGGTTTCCGCCGTAAAGATCTAGTGGAGGGGCCAACCAGTCAATGAGGCAATTTGGGAGTCCGAGAAGGACATGCGGGGCAGATATCTACACTTATTCAGCACTCCAGGTATGATGCTAGACCCGTTAGAGGACGAACGATTGTTTAAGAGGTGGAGAATGTAACGACCCGACCGGTCATTTTGTGTTCTAGAACCCCGTGCCCCTAAATGAGACTTCCCGCACTTGCTTTTAGTTATTTATGACTTGCGGGGATGGTTAGTTCGGGATTTAGAGGTGTTTGGGGTGGTATAGGAACACTTAGTTCCTTAAGGTTGGCCTTAAATGCCAAGTTTGACTTCGGTCAATATTTTCAGAAACCACCTCGGAATCGAGATTTGAAAGTTCTGGTAGGTTTGTATGATGATTTCAGACTTGGGCGTATGTTCGGAATTAGTTTTGAATGACCGGGGAGCGTTTCAGCGCCAAATAGTGAAATATGATTCCTTAAGTTCAAAAATTGAGGTTTTGGATGTGTTTTTATGATATTGATGTCCCAACAGAATTTCGAGACTAGGAATAGTTCTGTCATGTCATTTATGACTTGCTCGCAAAATTTTGTGTCATTCCGAGTAGTATAGGTATGTTTCGTCATGTTGGAAGCGAATTCAAGAACTTAAAGTTCTTAGGTTGGATTTAGTTGGTTTTGGGGTATGATTCTTAGTTTTAGCGTTGTTTCGGACGTTCCGAAGGCTCGAGCGAGTCAGTATTATGATTTAGAACTTGTTGGTATATTTGGACAAGGCCTCGGAAGGCCCCAGATGCCATTCGGACCTCGCGCGAGGCAAGTTAAGCTCTAAAAGAGCTGCTGGTGCATCAGATCTGGTGCGACCGCACCTGCGGATAACCATCTGCAGGTGCGAGACTGTAGGTGTGGTCAAAGCCTCGCAGGTGCGGCCTTAGAAGAGCTGCACAGCTTCCGGAGGTGCGGGCCTTTTCCTGCAGAAGTGGAGCCGTAGCTGCGGGCCCCGTTCTGCAGGTGCGACCCCTGCCCTTCTTCCCCTCTTTCGCGGGTGCACTCCACTAGCCGCAGGTGTGAAAGTCCTGGAGGCAGTGAAGTCATTTTAAATGCGGGACTTAGACATTTTTAGGCCATTCATTGTATCTTTGGACGATTTGGGGAGCTCTCAAAGGGGAGATTCGACCTAGCATTGTGAGATAAGTAATTCCTACTTAAAGGTGAGTTTAATACTTGAGTTTTGTGTAGATTAACACACAACAATTAGTGAAAATCGTGGGTTTAGAGTAAAACCTAGGGTTTTGATAAAAATAAGATTTAATCAAGAAATTTGTTATGGAATCATGCAAAAACCATATAATATTTATCCTTAGGCTATGGGTAACCATTTCCCTTGAAAATTTCCGGAATTCGAACATGTGGGTCCGGGGGTACATTATAGGATTCTTGCAACTAGTTTGGGGTAACCATTTAAATAGGAGAATTGTGAACTTTTGAACATAGAATGATTTTTTTAATATATTGTTTGGCTAGTTTCAAGTGCTTGGGCGACAAATTTGGAGGTTCGGGCGCATTGTTGACACGGGGAGTAGACTTGAAACGAGGTAAGTCTCCTTTCTAACCTTGTAAGAGGTAATTATCCCCGTATGTGAAATAATGAATTATATGCTACTATTTGCGGGGGCTACGCACGCACGAGGTGATGAGACTCCGTGCGTAGCTACTATTATGTTTATGTCGGGGGAGTTAGGATCCACAAGCATGCTTTACATGTCGTATTTCGTAATCTTAATGATAAATTCAGATTGCCTAACATTGTCGAATTAATAAATGGACATCTAAGAAGGTTACACGTCATTATTTAATTTCATTATTTTCCCTTGGAAGAATATCCCCAAATAAATCCCTAATTTTCTGTTGAATGTGTGTATATATGAGTACCTGCATCGCATGTATAAATTCGCGAGCGGGGTAACTCTATTATTCATATTGACCACATCGCATGTACGATTCGCGAGCGGGGGTAATAGATGCATCTATGGTTCGTGCCGTTCGACCCTTCAGCAGTGTACATTTATTATTTCATTGGTTTCGGCCGTACGTTCACAACATGTTATGGATTTGCCAATCTCTTGGTATTTCCGTGGTTATTTAACTATTAAATATCCTGGAAAATGAATTAGTAATCTGTACGGTAGGGAATTTGACACATAAAGGTATCTATAGGGAAATTTGATGTTCCTGTCTTTACTACTTATTCATCATTTCCATTCTTGCTTAGCCTTATATTTAAAACATACTATTTTTGGCCCTAGTAAGTGTTAAGTCGACATATCATCACTACTTCTTCGAGATTAGGCTGGATACTTACTGGGTACATGTTATTTATGTACCCATGCTACGCTTCTGTACTTAATTGTACAGGTTCTGAGGCAGGTACATCTGGTCATGAGTCCGGGGCTCGACCTTGACTCCACGCAGTTTGAGGCTTCACGGTGAGCTGCTTCTCTTGATGCCGTTCAGCAGCACTCTGGAGTTTCCCTTTTGCTATTCTGTCTATATCTTCTCAGACAGTAGGATAACTTTATTCTTTTGACTCCTCTCTACTAGATGCCTGTAGACTTGTGACACTAGTTCCTGCCACACATATTGGTAGACTATTCTTTTGGAGATGTAACTAATTAAAGCTGATTTTGGGCCTTCGTAATTTAACTGCCTTTGCTATGTGTTATATTCCATGCCTAGAGACTATTATTATTTTTGCAATGTGGG
The DNA here is from genome assembly GCA_005239495.1 of Nicotiana undulata. Lineage (NCBI taxonomy): Eukaryota > Viridiplantae > Streptophyta > Magnoliopsida > Solanales > Solanaceae > Nicotiana > Nicotiana undulata. The sequence goes on along the minus strand of ML271888.1, from coordinate 17,976 downwards.
GATGTTTTGGTAAAAATAAACCGGACTCACTAGATAATTAGTGTTGCCTTGCCTGACAACGGTGTTGGGCGCCATCGCTACATGGATTAGGATTTGGGTCATGACAATACTAGTATCGACACTCTCATCAGTGAAGGGATCAGAGTCGAAGGGAAATTAGGAGGCCAAAAGCAACCACAGACACTGACATCAACCCAATTTTAGGAGCAAGGGTTCAACGAGGATCCTACTACTGGATCCCTCGATCCTTCATAATTCCCGATGACTCCGACGCCACCAAATCAACGGTCGAAGAGCTGGAACAAGTCATGTTGATCGACCACCAACCCGAATGAAAGGTATACGTGGGCATGGGGCTAACCCCCGAGCTTAGGAACAAACATATTCATTTTCTTAAAGCTAAAATGGATTTCTTTGCCTTGTCCCATCTCGATATGACAGAGATCCCGCAAGAAATCATTACCCATCGACTAAGCTTGGACCCAAAGTTCCATCTAGTAAAGCAAAAAGAAGGCCCTAGTCCGAGGTTAAGCATGCATTAATTAAGGAGGAGGTAACCAAACTTCTCAAAATAGGGTCCATTCGGGAAGTGAAATATCCTTTATGGGTTAGCAAATGTAGTGATAGTCCCTAAGAAGGGAAATAAACTTAGAATGTGTGTAGACTATAAGGACTTAAACAACGCATACTCTAACGATTCTTTTCCTTTGCGGAATATAGATCACATGATCGACGCCATTCTCAGTTTTCTCGATGTCTTCTGCGGGTACAACAAAATGCAAATGAACCTGGAGGATGAGGAAAACACTTTGTTTATCACTATATACAACACCTATTGTTATAACATAATGTCGTTCGGATTAATAAATGCCGGTGCAACTTATCAATGCTTAGTAAATCTAATGTTTGAAGAACAAATAGGAAAATCAATGGAAGTTTATATTGATGATATGTTAGATAAGTCCATGTGAGCATATGACCATTTGATACATTTGCAGGAGACCTTCGATATACTGATAAAGTACAACATAAAGCTCAACCTGGAAAAGTCTGCGTTGGGGGTCAGCTCGGGCAAGATCCTCGGCTTCATAGTATCAAATCGGGGAACCGAGATCAACCCCGATAAAATCAAAGCCATCGAGGATATCACTGATGTGGATAATGTCAAGGCCGTACAAAGGTTAATGGGATGCATAGCCGCCCTAGAACGATTCATTTCAAGGTCCTCAGATAGAAGTCACTGATTCTTCTCACTACTTAAGAAGAAGAATAGCTTTGCATGGACTCCGTAATGCCAAATCATTCCGGTGCCAAATCATTGGTTTATAAAGTTATCAGAGCAGGGTAATACTAGGTCGATATGGAAAAGGATACAAAAGAGTTTGTTCGAAAGTACGACAAATGTCAAAGGTATGCGCCAATGATTCACTAGCTAGGGGAGCAGCTCCACTCGGTCATATCTCCTTGGCTGTTCATGAAACGGGGAATGGATATCGTCGACCCTCTCCCCTTGGCCCAGGTAAAACTCGGGTTATTTTATTTATGACTGACTATTTTACTAAGTGGGTTGAAGCACATAATTTCGAGAAAGTAAGAGAAAAGGAAGTCATATACTTCATTTGGGACCACATTATATGTCGATTCAGGATGTCTGCCGAGATTGTGTGTGATAATGGAAAGCAAGTCATCAGCAGCAACATGACTAAATTTCTCGAGGATCACACGATCAGAATAATTTCATCGACACCTTATCATCCTAGTGGGAACTGACAAGCCGAATCAACCAACAAAACCATTATCCAAAATCTTAAGAAGAGACTCGCCAACGCCAAAGGAAAGTGGAGAGAAATACTGCCCGAGGTTCTGTGGGCGTACCGCACAACATCAAAGTCTAGTACGGGGCCAACACCGTTCTCTTTAGTGAATGGTGCCGAACCTCTTATGCCAGTCGAGGTCGGGAACCTAGCTTTAGGTTTCGATATTCAACAGAAGAATCAAATTTTGAGGCCATGAATACAAGCCTAGAATTGTTGGACAAAAGACGCGAGACCGCCCTCGTTCGATTGGCCAAATAAAAATAGCGGATCGATCGGTACTACAATCGAAGAGCTAATCTTCGACATTTTAAAATCGGGGACTTGATGCTAATAAATGTCAATCTCAACACTTGAAATCCGAATGAAGGAAAACTGGGTTTAAATTGGTAGGGACCGTATCATGTCCTTGACATCATCAGAAAGGGATCCTACAAGCTCGGCACGACGAACGACGAACAATAACCAATTAGTTGGAACACGTTGATCCTAAAATGATATTACTACTAAGGTACAACCTTTCAATTTTTATTTATATTTTAAACTAACCATTGCAAGTATTCGATCGGGAACGTCGATGGATTCTTCAACACAAAGTCATTAGGTGTGAAAGCACGCGTTGTACTCTTTTTTGCTTAGACCGGTGTTGTCCCAAATAGGTTTTCCGGTGATGTTTTTAACTAGGAAACCATTGATCGTGCTAACTTAGAACAATTCAACAGTATTCTAGGCTTCTTTACAATCTACATCGAATACATGGGGCATTATCCTCGAATGTTAACTTTGTTGCAATGAAATTACTTCATGACAACTAGGTCTCGATAGGTAAATTTTGTAAGGGCCAAATGGTCAAATGAACCATGCCAATATAGGTTTCTCGAGCCCTGTCATCAAATATGTACGCATGTATAATTATCTATTTCTGATCAACACTATCTAATATGGAACCATCTGCATCCTTTAAAGATGCAGCGCCCCCGGCAAAAGGGACGTTAGTACTGTCGAATATCACTAGTATATAAAACTTAAACACCATCTCAATAGAACGAACAATGATACAAGGGGGAAATAGTCATGAGTTCAATAAGATCTTCAAACAATACTAAAACATCAAGTAAGGATCACATAAGTTCTCAAGTAAATTTCCATCATATTAGGTTGGGGAATCATTAGTGCCAAAATACGATAAATCACAATACCATCGTGTTCTTACACAGAGTCTGATCATGACCCGATCGTCTAGGTCATCTCATTTTAAGACATCAACCATAACCACTATTCCACTTATCATTTCCAGCACAGTTACCACCATGTGTGCAGCATGGCGTCCAATCACATCCCGATTGGCTAGGCCATCTCACTCGAGACATCACCCCTTTCAATCAATCATCTCACTTCATACTTCTTTCCCATCTTTTCAATACATTGGCACGAGTGGCCTCAATTATAAAGTTTCCACTTGCACTTGGCCGTATTTGATAATTCCAGTTTACCCGTTTTACATTCAACATCACTATCATCATCAACAACAATAAGGCCTACCATTTAAGACATTAGTACACCTATGAGCAATTTGGGCATCCTAAGCACATAGAGGTTTTTCATACAATTTGGCATAACAACCCTTATTCAAATTTGACATGGAACCTTAACCTTTCTTAACACATATTCCACACTTTGAACACATCCTCAAATGTCATGATGACATGATAAAGAATTTAAAATAAATATTGAACATGTATCCTACAACACGAACACATTCAGAATGGCCAATTCTATAATAATCAATTTGAAAATTATACCAATTATACAAACACTGGAGGATTCGATTCTAAGAAGAAGGGGGTTTAGCCAACATACCTCAATTGAGCTCCCTTACACTCTATAATGCTCCGAGAATCTTAGCAACACCGATCTATTTTAGAAATATAACAAATTGAAATAAAATTAGGGAAATGACCATGGTTCTAGCTCATTTGAGCATTTTATCAACCACCAAGTGTGCATTAAGAATTTAAGGCCCTTTTTATGAAAGACTTCCCCATCCCACGCCCCATTCTTTACCATTGTGTAGCTCACCATCCTCCCTACACTCTTTTGTCACACATGCATGCAAGATAAACAACTCCCTACCCAAGATTTGTCTTGCTAATTACCTATTTTTTTGTTAATTTACGAAATTAAGGGCTAGGGTATAGATTCTTACCTCTTGGATGAAGACTTAGTGAATTTCTCCTAGTTAATCTTCGATCATTTGAGCAAGAATTTATGAATAATTGATTGAAGATCACTTCCCCACTCTAAGCACTCTCCCTCACTCAAAAAGTATCAGGTTTTGCAATAAAAATGGTCCACAATGCTTATATAACGAGATTGGGCCGGGTTATAAAAATTAGAAAAATAGGAGCCCGACATAGATTTGCGGTCGCATATGCGACCCCATAATTCTTCTGCGGTCCGCAGAGTGGGCCGCATAATTGTCCCTCCGAAGCTTACATTTTCTACTTTAGTCTGCGACCAGTCTTCGGTCCACGGACCTGTTCTGCAGTCGCATAAAGTGACGCAGAACCACCATCTGAAAAATCTCAAGGTTGGATATGCGATCAGAGTGTGGCCCGCGAAATGGTTCTAAGGTCGCATAATGGGCCGCAAAAATAATACCACAAATGGACCAAAAAAACTGCCTCACTCTGCGGCCATTTTGCGGCCCGTAGAGTGATTATGCGACCGCAAAATGAGCCGCAGGAATGCGCGCTTCTGCAATACATTTTCCTTAAACTCTTTAGCGTACTTTTAAATCCAAAAAGTCTGAAGCCCTACGGGGTAAATCTATAAGTCACGTAATCTTCCAAAACATTAACCTATATGCCTACTCCGGCATCACGGAACCCCGATTTTTAGAAAAACCTTTACGGGGTCTTACACGCACGAAGAGGAACCAAGAAGGAAAGTGCTCCTAACAGCCTTGTAGCCTCTCGAAGATAAGTACAAACGTCTCCGTACTGATATGTAAGACTCTACTAGACTTGATCATGACTCGTGAGACCCAAATAAACCTAGAGCTCTGATGCCAAGTCATCATGACCCAAAACTCACTATAGGACATGATGGCGCCCAACGTTGCCGTTAGGCAAGCCAACGGTAAACTACCAACTTGATTACGCCTTTTATTACTTTTGAAATAGTGAATTTTACTAGATAAGTAAATCAACGCATTATTATCATGGAAACTAACATTTTAAATATATATGACAATAAAAGTGTGTGAATGCTAAGTAAAATCACCACAAGATATAAAAAAATTGTCAATATTTCAGCGATTAAAAGAACAAATGAATTTTCTTTTACCTCCGAAAAAGCTCTGAAAAAGCTTTCTTCTCTCTCCTAAACCCTAAACTCACCGGTGACCATTGTATGGCAGCCACGACTAGCGGCCAGCCACCACCAGTAGTTGCGCTGCCTCCCCAACCTCCCCCCACTGTCGCCCAACCATCTACAACCACAAACAACAATCCCCAACCATGGATTATTGAAACGTATTAAAACCTACTGCCATTAATGCCCCCATGCAAACCATAGCTACGTTACCATTAAAACCAGCTGAGTTCCTTCACGGAGAACCAGTGGTGAAGTTGAAGAAACAAGAAGTAAAGAAATCTATCGTACAACAAGGGCTTTAACTTGCAGTTCTTGGGAAATTTTGTATGGGAAGCCTGTTATTAGTGAATTACGTAAAGTAATTCAAATTCAATGTGAGATTAAAGGTCATTGTTCAGTTTGTTGAATTGAAGATAGCCGTGTGTTGATTAGGCTGTCATTATTGAAGGACTATGTTCATCTTCTTTCAAAGTCAACTTTTATTTAAAAGCTCAGTCAGACATGTGGCAGATGCGTTGTACAAAATGGAATCCAAGGGGGACACATGATGAAGTGACTCCCATTGCCATAGCCTGGATTAGCTTTCCAGAACTGCCTCCTAATTTCCTTGGTAAGGAATGTATATTTTCATTAGCTCATGCAGTTGGTAATCCATTACATGTAGGCCTAGCAACTCAAAATGGGACTATACCTTGTTGTGCTAGGGTGAAGGTGGAAGTTAACTTGTTAGGTAAGTTCCCTCATCGTATTAAGATTGCAGAAGAAGATGACGAATCTAGGCCAGAAGAGTTTGAATGGATTAGGATTAAGTATGATTATATGCCAAAATATTGCAAGCCTTGCAAAAAACAAGGGCATAGTGAGACAGAATGCTGGGTAATTCATCTTGAATTACACAAGTGATTTGATGAAAATGTTGAGGATCAAAGAAAGGGGAAGACAGTTGTGGTGAGTATTGAAGCAATTGGTAAAACTGCAAATTCAACAAAGGGTCTAGCAAGTGGAAATGTGGTTGGTAAGATATCTACTAATCATGCCAAGTAGGAATGGATGAAACCAAGGAAGAACAAATACCAACGGTATAATAGGGGTTACATTGTTGATAAAAACAAGGAAAGGAAGCTGACAAGGGTAAAGGGAAGGCCAAACTTGAGGATGTAGCAACCAAGAACAAGTTTAATGCACTAGAGGTTTAGGAAGTTCATCAACCTACTCTACAAATTACTGAAGGCAAAGGTGAGGATCATAGAAATGGTAAGAAGAATGAACATGGAGAAAAGCAATACAAGAAGGGCTAGGAGAAGGAAATGGAAGGCAATACTAGAGTGTTAAGCCCTAATACTAAGGCTTCTGGGTTAGGGTTGGGAAAGATGCTAATACTAAACAAACTGGAGAAGGTAATCTACATGAACTTAAGTGTGTGAAGAAGGAAGCAGTTGAGAAAGTGTTGGAAGATCAGCATAATGGGAACTTAGCTAAGGCTAATTCTATTGTTCCTAGTGGTCAAAGTACTGATGAAAAGGCTAATAAGGAATCCACAATCGACTGGGTTAATAGAAGGTTTGGAACTAGCAAAGAGGAGCTAAGGCAATCCAATGTGACTACAAACCAATCATGCCAAGATATTCCATCTCAAGCATTTGTAGATTATGGGCGGCTTGAGGACCTTGATGAGGTAAAATTAACAAAGGTTTTATGGAGTGATGCAATAGAGGTGGAGGATGATCAGCTAGGCATGACAAAGACAACAGGAGACAAGGTTAAGAAAGCCAACACTCAACCTGGCAATAGGCTGTTGACGCTAGGCCTAAAGCCAGGTCCCCCAGGCGTTAGGCTGGCGACGCCAAGTTCACCTGATGAGACAACCACAGTAAACCCTATCCCTAGTGCAACTGGAGAGATTGTAGATGGTGTTTCGGTGTATGCATTTGAGAACAAACTTGATGGAGATGTTAATGTGAAGGTTATGGATGATACAATGGGGTCAGATCAAAATACAAGCAATGGAAAGGGTGGTGATATAAATAGAACAAACATTTATGAGCAGACTACTACAGCAATTCCTGGGCTAGGCAGCGTCTATGAGCGACAATTCAAAATAATGCAGGTTGTTGTTGCTTCTAGGGAGACTAGCAAGGAAAAGGCTGATGAGCGGGCAATTATTCCAAGAGCAGCTGGGGAAATAGAGGAAGTGCCTAAGGAGTATGGCACTGATCAAATTATGCAGCTACAAGTTATTGTTCCACTGAAGACTCTTCTACAACATTTACATGATTTAGTTACACATAATGTGGAACCAATTGATGAAGACTTAATGAGACAAAGTCCAATGGAGGATGAAGAAGATGATGAATCTACAATAGAAACTTCAAACAAGTGACTAGGGAAGGAGATTTATCACCCACAACTAGTGCTAAAGGAGGTAAGAAAACAAAGAAGAATCAGAATAAAGAGCCACCACAACCATCAAGAATAATGCCCAGGAGGGCAGCTTCTATATCTGAATGATGATGATCAAAACATTAATATGGAACATAAGGTCTGTGAATACACAGTAGGCCTTTCCTAGGGTGATCAAAATGAATAGGGAGCATAGTTTTTGTGTAGTTGCATTGGTGGAGCCTTTTCAAAAGAAGAGACTCATTGATAGATATAGAAGAAGGTTGAATATGGAGACTTCTTATGCAAATATTAATGGGAAAATACGGTTGTTCTTTAATGCAATGATGGAATGGGAATTAATGGAGGATACTGAGCAACAGGTGACTGTGAGAGTGTTTCACCATGACTTGGGGAAGCACATGATGATGACATTTGTTTATGCAAAATGTTCAGCAATGGAGAGGTTGGAATTGTGGGATTACTTGTATTACTTAGCAAGTGATATGAAATTGCCATGGTTGGTAGGAGGGGATTTCAATGTGATATTGCATGAAGATGAGAAAATAGGAGGACTTCCAGTACTCCCTCCTGAATATGAGGATTTTGCATTTTGTGTAAAGTCTTGTGGTTTGTTTGAGCAAGTATATAAAGGAAGTCCATTTACATGGTGAAATGGGAGATCCAATGATGCGTGTATATTCAAAAGATTGGATAGGATCTTTGTAAATTTACCATTTCAGAACATGTTGCCAGTTAATGAAGTTGAACATCTAATCAAAACTGGATCAGATCATGCACCATTGTTAATGACATGTGGGTAGCAGACCACCAATTTTGTCAAGCCTTTCAGGTTCTTGAACTTTTGGACTAAGCATTCTACATTTATGGATGTGGTGAGGCAGAATTGGGAAGCTGATTTCATAGGGGATCCGTTTTTGATGTTCAAGCAGAAGCTCAAGAGGGTGAAGGCAGCATTGTCAAAATGGAGTAGGGAAACATTTGGTGATATCTTCAAGCAATTGGCTATTTTGGAGGACATTGTTAGCGTGAAAGAGATGTTTTTTTGAAGAAGAGCCTACAATTGAGAACATGATTGTGCTTCAAAAGGCTCAATCTGAATTGAAGAAATACTTGAGTATTGAGGAGGAGTATTGGAAGCAAAAAGCTGGGATGACTTGGTTTGCTGAAGAGGATAGGAATACAAGTTTCTTTCACAATCATGTCAATGGAAAAAATAAAAAAATTGCATCTAAAGAGGATCAAAAGTAGAAGTGGGATATGGATTGAAGACCAGGAGCCATAGGCTACAGCTGCAGTGGACATCTATCAAAAACAATTTACAAATGAAGGTGATGCTTCTGAATTTTCCTTGATCAATAATGTACCTTTGATGGTCACTATGGAACATAATTTGGAACTTAGCAAATTGCCAACAATTGAAGAGGTAATGACAACAGTTTTTGAGCTTAGTGGGGAGAGTGCTAGTGGTTCAAATGGATTCACTGGCCTATTTTATCAGACATGCTGGGATGTTATTGGTGATGATATACACAACATGGTGCTACACTTCTATGGAGGATCTGTACTGCCTAAATCCATCGCTCACACCAATCTATTGTTGCTGCCTAAGAAACCTAAACTTGAAACCTTTTTTGACTTAAGACCTATTAGTATGAGAAACTTCATTAACAAGGTCTTGTCTAGGGTGTTACATGATATATTGGAGAGTTTTTTGCCTTCTCTAATATCTCATAATCAATCCGGATTTGTGAAGGGTAGGAGTATATTTGAGAACATCTTATTGACTCAAGAAATTGTCACTGACATAAGGTTAAGGGGAAAGCTAGCTAATGTGGTGATCAAGCTTGATATGGCTAAGGCCTATGATAGGGTTTAATGGAAGTACTTATTGTATGTACTAAGGAAGATGGGATCTTCTAAGAACTTCATCAACATGATGTGGAACTTGGTGTCAAATAGTTGGTACTCAGTATTGGTGAATGGGTAGTCCTCAAGGTTCTTTAAGTCCACAAGGGGTGTGACGCAAGGGGGTACCCTATCCCTAGCATTGTTCATTGTTCATTGTGTCAGCTGAGGTACTTTCTAAGGCTTTCAATAAGCTCTTTGAAGACAAGTCATTTGTGGGATTTGGAATGCCTAAGTGGTATGATCCTTTAAAACCACTTGGCATATGCTGATGATACTATAATCTTTGTTAATGCTCATCCTCCATCCTTGAGCAAGATTATGGCAATGTTGGGGAACTATGAGAAGATATCAGGCCAGATGATCAACAAAGAGAAGAGTTCATATTACATGTATTCAAAGATTGTAATGGATTGTTTTGGCAGTTGAGTCTATTACAGGATATGCAAGAGGTAAATTCCCCTTCACATATCTAAGGTGTCCTATTTTTTACACTAGAAGGAGGAAGGACCATTATGAGGATCTTATCAAGAAAGTAAAAGCTAAATTGCATTCATGGAAAGAAAATCTGCTGTAATTTAGAGGAAAAGCAACACTCATTTCTAGTGTATTGCAAAGTATGCCAGTCCACATATTATCAACCTTGGTCCACCAAACAATTTCCTGGAGCATCTTCATAAGATTTTTTCTAGGTTCTTTTGGAGCACAAAGGAAGAAGGAAGAAGCAAACATTGGGCTTCATGGCAAAAATATTTACCTTCCTAAAAAGGAAGGGGCCTAGGTTTTAGGTCCTTACATGATGTGTCAAGGGCATTGTTTGCTAAACTATGTTGGAGGTTTAGGACCACAAATTATTTGTGGTATAATTTCATGTGGAATAAGTATTGCAAGAAGGAGATACCAATGGTGGTGCAGTTTAGAAGGGGGTCTCGTGTTTCGAGACATTTGTTGAATGCTAGGGAAGAAGTAGAACATGAGATCCTACGGGAATTGAAGAGTGGAACAAATAATATTTGGCATGAAAATTGGACTGGATTGGGTTCACTTTATCACGTGTTACCTAAAAACTTTCAAATCAATGAAGATCTTCAGGATGTGGCAAGGTGAAACATGGGATGATCAGCTGCTAGATCAAACTTTCAATGAGGAAATTGCAGAACATATAAGGCTAAATGTGCATTATGAAAGCAGTGAGGGATATGGGGATAGGCCATACTGGATGACAACTCCTTTAGGCAAGTTCAGTGTTAGCAGTGCTTGGCAAATATTAAGGCATACGGCTGATCCTAATCAGGAATTCAAGTTAATGCTGATTAAAGGCATACCATTCAAGATATCCTTCTTCTTGTGGAGATTGTGGAGGTATAAAATAGCCACTGATGACATGTGAATGAGGCAAGAGAAAATGGTGATGTCTAGGTTTTGGTGTTGTTAGCAGCCCCAAGAGGAATCTATTGAGCATATATTTGTCACAAGTCCTACTGCCTCTAAAGTATTGAACTTGTTCATGGAGGCTCTTGGAATCATTGTGCCATTGATTCAGTTGAAGCAGGTTATAAGGCATTGGTGGTATGCTCAATGTTGTCCAAAGTTAAATCCATTGTTTCAAGTAGTACTAACTATCATCACTTGGGAACTTTGGAAGAGAAGAAATGCAGGTAAACATGGGGGTTCAATGTCCACAAATAGGGTGATTCATGAGATCAATAGAACATTGCATCAACTGGCAAGGGTGAGGTATGTTTGGATGCCTAATATTTCATTGTTATGTCCAGACATAATTCAATAATTTGAAGGATATAAACCTATATTGATCACTACAAGAGTAACATGGCAGCTTCCACTACAAAAAAACCTAGAATTAGCTACGAATGTCGTCGCTAATATGTCGCTAAATCGCCCGTAGCTAGTAGAATTTCTTGATAATCCGTCTCTAAATGAGATTAACGACGGATTTTTCTATTTAACTACAGAATTTGTCTATCGCAAAAACTAATTTTTTAGTAGTGTTCCTTTTCATGGTTGGTACAAATGCAAAACTGATGGAGCCTCAAAAGGAAATCCTGGTCCTAGCTCCTACACCCACAGGAAAATCCCCAGATAATTTATGCCAAACCCCCTCAAACGCAAGACTATCAAACTACCAGTTGGATGGAGTTAGGCCTCATGGGCCATGCAATCTCCTTCACAGTCCCAATCAATGGTTAGGAGGCGATAATAATCCTCCACAACACCCATTATCTAGCACAACTTATAACGGAGGGAATGAGATTAGCCATGAACAATTATCTAAACCAAGTTTGGCTAAACAACATCATCCAACCAATGGCACCATCGTTAAATCCTCAAATGGCCCATGCAATGAGAGAACAATGGTGCATGCCGCCCCAGTTCAATCCCATAAATCCCCTGAATGCTCCACTGGATCCACCCTTCTTCCTGACGGAGATGTACACTCAACTCAACCACATCTTCCTACCTTGGGACATCAACCAGGGGAACCAGGAGAACCAAAATCCACCAGTAGCCCCTTTAGCATCACCACACCAACCCCATGCAGAACCAGTACCCGGTCCAGTAGAAGCAGAAATGGAGGAGGACGATGTACCCCTAAACCTAAACTTAGGGAAAGTCCTAGAGTTCTCAAACCTAGACGGGATAAAAAAAATTCTCTTCACGGAGACGCACGAGAAGAGGCATGTGCTAAGCTATCCATTAGTGCTTTACAAGTGCTCGATGGATATTCGTCTACCACACGATCCGACAGTGAGAAACAAAGCGATGATCCTAGTTCTTTCAATGAGAAGAAACCCTGTCCTAATGGGGGGTGGTAAGGGAGAATGGGGAGAGGGAAAGTCCAGAAATTAACCTTACAATGAACCGTCCTACAAATTTTGTAATATGGAACATAAGGGGAGGGGAAAATAATAATTTCAAGATAATTTTAGGGAAATGATAGATACTCATAGACCCTGCATGGTGACATTGTTGGAAACCGGAATGGTCAATCATGCTGATTTGCTAAATGATTTTGGATTTACGGAGATGATATAAGTTCCATCGAAGGGTCAGTCAGGAGGCATGGTTATGATGTCGAACCATGAAGTTATCAGTGTTCAAAATACAGTACGTAGGAACCAGGAAATCCATGCAATCATAGAGGTACTTCCTATACATAAACCTTGGCTTTTTACTTCTATATATGCAAGTACTTGTGTCCATAACAGAAATATAATGTGGGAGAATTTAGAAAATATTAGCAACTCTTATAAAGGGCCTTGGTTAGTAGGAGGTGGCTTTAATGATATTCTAGATTAAGGATAGTAGAGCTAGGTACATATGGTAAAAAATCAATAAGTGTAATTTGATTGATCTAGGCTTTAAAGGTAGTAAATATACTTGGTCTAACAATAGGCATAATAAAAAAGGTCTTATAATGGAAAGATTGGATAACGTTCTTGGAAATGAGTAATGGCTTGAACTCTTCCCAAAGAGATCAATAATCCATCTTCCTAGAACCCATTCTGACCATAACCCTATTCTCATAGAATTGATACCTGGAAATAGGTTAATTCATAATATTCCTTGTAGACTAGAGACTTTTTGGTGCAAACATCCGGAATTCCAATCTATTGTGGAAAACAATTGGTATGGTACTGACTACTTTAAAGCCATTCTAAACTTTGTGAACAAAACTCTAGAAAAATAACACCTTTGTCAACATTATGGGGAAGAAGAGGAAATTACTAGCTATACTTCAAGGAATCCAAACTTCCAGTAGTTATACTACCAGCACTTTCCTTCGTAATTTAGAGTTAAGTCTCAAAAATGAATACAATGACATTCTAAAAATTGAGGAAGATTACTGAAAATTAAGGTCCAGAGTCTTGTGGCTAAATGAAGGTGAAACAAAATAAATTTCTTCAAAGATGATGTTGGAAATTGGATTAATGATCATAGTCTTATTATGTCTCATGTGCAGAATTATTTTACATCTACCTTTACCACTTCCCATTCACAAACTAGTTCGGCAAACCCCTCTAAATTACAAATTTAATTGGAATAATACTAACCTAGGTAATCTAGATATCCCCTACTAGACTCTGAAATTAAAAGGGCTATTTTCTCGTTCAAACCCTTTAAATCACCTGGACCGGATGGCCTACATCCCTTTTCTTCCAAAAATATTGGAACCACATAAGACAATCACTTCGTAACCTTTGTCGTGACATATTCAACAAACAAGAAATCCGTTCTGATATTAAAAAAAATATTTTTGCCTAATTCTAAAAATTCATAATGCCAACAACATCAAAAACTTCAGAACTATTGGACTTTGCAACACTATCTACAAACTAATTACTAAAATCCTTGCAAACCGTCTAAAGCCCTTCCTTGATCAATTGATTAGTCCCTATCAGGCTAGTTTCATGAAAAATAGGAGATCGTCTGATAATATTATCATCATTCAAGAACTAGTTTCAAAGTTTAAAAGATTAAATGAAGGCATGGCCAAATGATTCTAAAAATAGACCTAGAAAAGGCCTTCGATCGTTTGGAATGGTCTTTCATTCGTCACACTCTTGAATACTTTAAATTCCCCACCAAATTCTCTAAACTTTTACTTAGTTGCATCACAACTAGTAGTATTCCAATTTTAGTTAACTGATCCATCACAAATTATTTTGAACCTAGTAGAGGAATAAGGAAAGGAGAGCCCATCTCCCCCTATATCTTTATTCTCTGCTTGGAAATGATTACTAGATATATAGAGTACCAAGTAGATACAAAAAATTGGGACCCCATAATATTAGGAAATAGATGCCCAAAACTCTCTCATTTATTATTTGTTGACGATCTTACCCTAATGGAAAAAGCAAATGACAAATCTTGCCATGCCATTAAATATGGCCTAGAACAATTTTATTCCCTATCAGGTCAGAGTATCAACAATACTAAATCAAAAGTTCTCTTCTCCCTAAATTGTTCTCATACTCTCATTAAAGATATTACGACTAGGATATGTATTAAAAAAGTACAAATTTTGGCACTTATCTAGGTTTTCCAATCTTAAGACATAGACCACAGCCTAGGGATTTTCAATTCTTAATCGATAAGATGAGAACTAAACTTGATTCCTGAAAAATGGAATTCATTAATTTGGTAGTAAGAACAACCCTAGCCAAATCATGCCTAAATTTCATCCCCAACCACTACATGCAATATACCTTACTGCCTAAGCAAACCCTTAAAGAAATTGATAAAATCCAAAGGGACTTTAAATGGGGTAGCTCGATAGAAAAAAAGGAAAATTCATCTAATTAACTGGTCTACCCTTTGCCAACCTAAATCGAATGGTGGCCTAGGTATCCATAATGCTTTGAACAAAAATCTGTGTACCTTAGCTAGTCTAAGTTGGAGAATTCTTACTAATGGCACAATCCCTTGGGCCAAACTTATCATTTCCTACTATTGTACTAGTGCAACAATGAACAAGTGTTCTTTTGTTTTGAAAAGTATTCGCAAGGGTTGGGAAATATGCTCTAAAGGTATCATATGGTCCCCTCAACTTCATTACAATCTAATATGTGAAACTAATTGGATCCCTAATACAGGTAACCTAAGGAAAGCAGTCACAGCCCCCCCCCCCCCTCTACTAGGGATCTTACAATTTAAAATCAGAGACATCTTTGATGGTCACACTTGGATCTGGATGGACTATCATTTAATATCCATCCAGAACAAATGACTAATATCACAAACACAAAAATCCGTCTTAAGGGACCCCCCAATGATATACCAATTTTGTCTCTCAATAAGGAATGTTTGTTCACAACCAAATCATGTTACACTCTTCTAGAAACACAAAAAACACTTACTTGGAATTTGATTGGATTTGGAAACTGAACTATCCCAATAAAATAAAATACTTCTTATGGCAATGTCTTCATGATCGAATCCCCTGCAGGAAATACCTTTTACAAATTGGGCTAAACATTGATCATATTTGTCCCATATGCAAGTGTCCCAATGAAGAATCCATAAAACATATTTTCCTAGAATACAAAGCTGTCAAAGAATTCTGGACCTGCCTATGATGGCAAAACCACTATAATTTAAATGGAAAGCATGGGCTTATCCAAGTAAAAGACCTTAACCATCTTCTTAATAACAAGTACATAATTGGGACTCTTACTTCCCTTTTGTCATTTGGCATATTTGGTTAAATAGAAATAATATCAATCACAATAACACTGCCAACCCTATCAATGACACTCTCATCCGTCAAAGAGCTTCAGAATTCAAATTGCTCACTGAAAGGTGTGTTATAAACCCCCCAAAAGTACTCATTAAAATCAATTGGCATAAACCTCCAAGAGGCTGGTTTAAACTAAATGTAGATGCCAAATTCAACAATCATAACCAGAGTTGTGGCTTAGGTGGTGTTTTCAGGAATTCCAATGGAAATTGGGTGGTTGGATTTGCAAAATCCACCCATGCAAATGTTTCACTAGCAGCAGAATTGAATGCTCTAAGAGAAGGTCTTAGATCAGCAAAGGAATGGAATCTATTTTCCCTTGAAATAGAGACAGATTCCATGGAGGTAATTCAGGCCATACATGAAGGTAATAAATTATTTAACAAGGTTGTAAATGATTGCAGGTGGTTAATCCACCAACAGAAAGTAATCCTCCAGCACTCCTTCAGGCAAGGGAATATGACAGCTCACCAGCTAGCAAAGAAGTTCATGAACATGGAAAGCCAACTTTTTGGAGCACATGGAAGAAGTGATGATCAGTGGAGAAGAAAAAAAGTTTTTTTCAGACCTCCAACTGATGTAATATGTCTAGTAGAAAGTGAAAGACTAGAACAAACTATTTTTGAAAAATCACTCTCTCTTGAAGCCTGCCAACAGTTGGCAAGCCTAGGAAACCAATGTGCCCTACACGACACATCTTATGATAATCATGTACTGAATGGTCTTTAAATATTAATATATATATTTACTGTTTGCCAAACAAATCACATTGTGTAGAAATTACTTACCTTAAAGTGCTAGGTGAAAACCCCCTTCCAAGAGCTCCAAAAATCGCCCAAGAGATAAATGAAAATGAGCCAAATGACCTAAGTCCCGCATTTAATAAAGTTGTTGCACATGTCGCAGGTGTTGCATTTGCACGACAAAATTGTCACAAATGCGAAGCTCGCCTTCCCTCTATCAAGGTCGCAATTGCGACTAAAAACTCGCAAATGCGAAGGCATGCTGGTCGCAAATGCGATTGAAAATCTCACAAATGCAAGTCCTGCCTAGATCAGGCTTCTTCGCAATTGCGAAGATTTTCTCGCAAATGCGAACCAATTCTCGCATTAGCGATACCTGAGACACCATCATAGGGAAAACAGAAAACTGAAGCCTTCTCATCCATCCGAACACTCCGAACTCACCCGAGGCCTCTGTGATGACCCAAAAGGTCATCTTACGTAATTTAAGTTGTATCTGTGTTTTGAGGCTCCGAGAGCCTTCGTTAGTCTCACCTCGATATGCGTGCACAGCCCGGGCGTGTAGCCGGGAAGCTATTATGTGAAAATTTGATGAAAATGAGTTTTGATAATTAATAAATGAATATAGTTGACTTTGGTCAACATTTCTGGTAAACGGACCTGGACCCGTGATTCGACGGTCTCGGAGGGTCCGTAAGAAAATATGGGACTTGGGAATATGCTCGGAATCGAATTCCGAGGTCCCAAGCCCGAGAAATGAATTTTTAAAAGAAATTGTTTTCTAAAAATAATAAAGGAATATGAAAGTGAATAATTATGTGAAAACCATGTTACCGGACCCGTATTATGGTTTCGAAGACCGGAACAGGTTTATTATATATTATTTGTCTTATTTGTAAAATTTGGTGTAAAACGGGCGTGAATTGAGTGGTTTCGGATCAAAATGAGGTTTTGAGGTTTTAAAGAATTTGAAATGCGACTTGAAAAGTGATGTTATGTTCCCGGGGTCCGAATGAGATTCCGAGACCGGGAATAGTACCGTGATGTCATGTATAACTTATCTGCAAAGTTTGATGTCATTCCGAGCAGTTTAGGCCGGTTCGGCGGATTGGAAATGAATTCTAANGTTCCGAAAGTTCGAGCGAGTCCGCTAAGTGATTTAGGACTTGTTGGTATTTTTGGACAGGGGCTCGGGTGGGCCCAGGTACCTCCCGGACCCCGCGCGAGGCCAAAAACCAGCACAAACCACTGCTGGTGCACAACAGCTGGTGTGACCGCAGGTGCGGTTGCCAGCCGCAAGTGCGGGACCGTCCCTGCGGTCCCAGCCTCGCAGGTGCGATCCCCAGCCCTTTTGCCCAGAGTCCGTAGGTGCGAGACTCAGCCCGCAGGCGCGAGATCGCAGGCGCAGTCTAGCCCATCGCAGGCGCGGTCCAGCCCATCGCAGGCGCGAGATTTCCCGCAGGGGCGACCAAAT